>CAXHJY010001768.1:10000-57500 GCA_964016885.1 Eledone cirrhosa
TATAATAAGTAAGGCAATCAAGGATATGAAGACGGGTAAGGCGGCTGGGCCTTCGGAAATAGTTGCTGAGATGCTGAAGGCATCTGGCACGGTGGGACACACCATGGTCACCCGCATAGTTAACCAAGTCGTACAGAATGGGGTTGTTCCGAAGGACTGGCATAGCAGCATCATCGTTAACTGTTATAAGGGTAAAGGAGACGCCCTAGATAGGAGTAACTATAGAGGCATTAAATTAATCGACCAGGTCATGAAGGTCACGGAAAAAGTAATAGCGCAACTAATCAGAGAGAGAATTGACCTAGATGAAATGCAGTTCGGGTTTGTGTCAGGCAAAAGTACCACAGACGCTCTTTTCATAGTACGACAACTACAGGAGAAGTACCTAGCTAAAGGTAAACCCCTCTACTTAGCTTTTGTCGACTTGGAGAAAGCCTTCGACAGAGTCCCCCGCTCCATTATCTGGTGGGCTCTTAGAAAACTAGGCGTTGACGAATGGCTTGTGAGGGCTATACAAGCCATGTATAAAGAAACAGTCAGCAAGGTTAGAATTAACAACGAATATAGTGAAGAGTTTAGCGTAAAAGTTGGCGTCCATCAGGGCTCTGTTCTCAGCCCACTACTATTTATTATTGCCCTTCAGGCTATAACAGAGGAGTTCAAGACAGGCTGCCCATGGGAACTCCTATACGCAGACGACCTGACACTCATAGCGGAATCAATGGCCGAGCTAGAGAAGAAATTCCAAACATGGAAGCACGGCCTAGAGTCAAAAGGACTTAAAATTAACCTGGCTAAGACCAAAGTACTAGTTTGTAGGAAAGAAAACAAGGCGGCGGTCCCTTCTGGGAAATGGTCGTGCTCGGTGTGTAGGAAAGGCGTAGGTAGAAACTCCATTTTATGTCCTAAATGCAAAGTATGGGTGCATAAAAGATGTAGTGGGATCACAGGTAAGCTAACTAAGAACATAGATTTTACATGTGGCCGGTGCTCTGGTGCAATAAGTAGCAGCAAGTGCCCACAAACTACTAGCTCTTTCAATTGCACAGAGGGTTCTATAGAAATAGTGGACAGCTTCCGTTACCTGGGCGATAAAATCAGCAGTGGGGGAGGGTGCTCTGAAAGTACTGTAGCTAGAGTCAGAACTGGTTGGAAAAAGTTCAGAGAGCTTATACCACTATTAGCTGCTAAAGGGTTCTCACTAAAAATGAAAGGCAGGTTGTACGATGCCTGCATACGAACAGCAATGCTGCACGGCAGTGAGACCTGGGCATTGTGTGCAGAGGATATACGCAGACTAGAGAGGAACGAAGCTTGCATGCTCCGCTGGATGTGTAACAGTAATATACGTGAACAGCAAAGCATAAACGAACTAAGGAAAAAATTAGAGATAAGAGGGATCAGATGTTGTTTACTCGAGAGAAGGCTACGTTGGTATGGACACGTGATGCGCATGAAAGTCGATAGCTGTATAACAAAGTGCAGGGCAATAAAGATAGACGGTAGTCACGGAATAGGCAGACCTAGGAAAACCTGGGACGAGCTGATAAACTCCGACATCACACACTTACACCTCTCCAAGACAATGTCACTGGACCGAGACCTTTGGCGGTACTCAGTAACAGAGAAGACCCGCCTTACCTAAATATATAGTAAAACCTACTCCAGCCAGTAGGCATCTCTAACAAAATACACCCCGTCCCACCACCCCCGCCCCCCACCCCATCCACACCACCCCGTTCTATGTAAAGTTATGTTGGTGCCGCGCCATCGAGGCCGAAACAAATGAGATCGTGTAGGTGTCACGACAAAAAAACACACAGTCCACGCTGTAATGTGGCCGTGTAGGCAACACGGTAAAAACCTCCCAGACCCACACTGTAAATGTGGTTGGTGTTAGGAAGGGCATCCAACTGTAGAAAACCTGCCAGACAGTCCTATGCGAGCAAGACAATCACTCTTGCCTCAAGTGGGACTACCCCCGTCCAAACCCATGCAAGCGTGGAACACGGACGTTAAACGTTGATGATGATGATGATGATGATGTATATTACTATTACACATCCAGCGGAACATGCAAGCTTCGTTCCTCTACAGTCTGCGTATATCCTCTGCACACAATGCCCAGGTCTCACTGCCATGTAACATTGCTGTTCGTATGCAGGCATCATACAGCCTGCCTTTCATTTTTAGAGAGAACCCTTTAGCGGCTAATAGTGGTATAAGCTCTCTGAACTTTTTCTATCCAGTTCTGACTCTAGCTACTGTACTTTCAGAGCACCCTCCCCGACTGCTGATTTTGTCACCCAGGTAACGGAAGGTGTCCACTACTTCTATAGAACCATCTGTGCAATGGAATGAGCTAGTATTCTGTGGCAACTTGCTGCTACTTATTGCACCAGAGCACCGGCCACATATAAAATCTATATTCTTAGTTAGCTTACCTGTGATCCCACTACATCTTTTATGTACCCATACTTTGCATTTGGGACATAAAATGGAGTTTCTGCCTACTCCTTTCCTACACACTGAGCATGGCCATTTCCCAGATGGAACCGGTGCCCTATTTTCCTTCCTACAAACTAGAACTTTAGTCTTAGACAAGTTAACTTTAAGGCCTTTTGATTCTAGGCCATGCTTCCATGTTTGAAATTTCTTCTCTAGTTCAGCCATTGATTCAGCTCATCTGCGTATAGGAGTTCCCATGGGCAGCTGGTCTTGAACTCCTCTGTTATAGCCTGAAGGGCAATAATAAATAGTAGGGGGCTAAGAACGGAGCCCTGATGAACACTAACTTTTACGCTAAACTCTTCACTATATTCGTTATTAATTCTAACCTTGCTGACTGTTTCTTTATACATGGCTTGTATAGCTCTCACAAGCCATTCATCAACACCTAGTTTTCTAAGAGCCCACCAGATAATGGAGCGGGGGACTCTGTCAAAGGCTTTCTCCAAGTCAACAAAAACTAAGTATAGGGGTTTACTTTTAGCTAGATACTTCTCCTGTAGTTGTCGTACAATGAAAAGAGTGTCTGTGGTACTTTTACCTGACACAAACCCGAACTGCATTTCATCTAGATCAATTCGTTCTCTGATTAGTTGCGCTATTACTTTTTCTGTGACCTTCATGACCTGGTCGATTAATTTAATGCCTCTATAGTTACCCCTATCTAGGAATCTCCTTTACCCCTGTAGCAGTTAATGATGATGCTGCTACGCCAGTCCTTCGGAATGGCCCCATTCTGTAAGACTTGGTTTACTATCCAGGTAACCATTGTGTGTCCCACCGTTCCAGATGCTTTCAGCATTTCAGCAACTATTTCCGAAGGCCCACCCGCCTTACCCGTCTTCATATCTTTGATTGCCTTACTTATTATACTACCTTCAACTAGCACAGCTGGTCCCTCTATTGGATCGATGTTGGGGAGACTGTCTTTCTCCCATTTATTCTCCTCATTTAGCAGCCTTTCGTAGTGACACTTCCAAGCTATCGTCTTATCAGCGTCAGTGATGGCGAGTACACCATCATCATTAAGGACACACTTTTCCCCGACAGTATCACAGTTTTCCTTGACACATTGCCTAGCAATCCTGAACACCTCACGTTTTTGTTCCTCGCGTTGTAGAACATGCTTGAACTTTCTTTCCTCTGCTTCCCTTCTTGCGAAGTACACTTGTCTCATAGCTTCCCTCCTGGCCACTTGATAGTCTTCTCTACTTCCCCCATCCCGCCATACTTTCCAAGCCTGCTTTTTGGCCTTAATTGACTCCTCCACCTTACTGTTCCACCACCACGTTACTCTCCTCCTGCCTATAGGCCTTCTCCAGCCACAGACTTCATCTGCCGCCTTCAGCAGGCTAGCTTTCAGGAATTCCCACTGTTCCTCTATGTTGTACAAGTCTAATTGCTCTTCCTTACTGTCGAAAGCATCAAGTAATATGTTTTTAAATTTATTACTGGCTGTGGGGTCCTTTAGCTTCCATATTTTTTTCTCCTGAGGATAATCCTCCTCTGTTGTCGAGTACGTCTTGTCCTGACTATGAGGTCACTGACTATGAGTCTATGTTGGGAGGAGCATTCTTCATGGGGGAGGGATTTAGTGTTTACAACAGACACTATCACGTCTTCTGGTAAGGATATAATCTATCTGACTGGCGTGTTCCCCTGATCTATAGGTGATCAAGTGATTGTCTCATTTTTTGAAGTTAGTGTTACAGATAGTTAGGTTATTTGCGTCACAGAATTCCAGGATTCTGGAGCCTTCCTCATTTCTAGTACCAAACCCATAGCCTCCATGGATTCCGTCGTAGCCGTCACAATGTCGCCAGCAATAATTATGTAGTCACTGTCGGTTATTTGGGAAGTAGTGAGCATCAATGTCTCATAGAATCTGTCTTTTATAGTGCCAGGCAGTCCGGATTGGGGTGCATACGCAGATATTACTGTCACAGTAGTTCTATTTAGGACAAGTCTTATTTTAATTATTCTGTTGTTCACTCTATTTACGTCTATTATCTTATCTACCATTTTTCTGCTAACATGATTCCTACCCCACCCAGCCCATTGTCATTTCCCACCCAGAAAAGCTTATAGCATCGTTTTTTACCCACAATGAATCTAGCAGACCCACCCCTCCACCTGGTCCCTTGGATACAGCAAACATCAACCTCCTTACGTTCAAGCATTTCTACAACCTCGTTAGAGCGACCTTTTAAGGTGCCTACATTCATGGTACCAACTCTGAAGTTTTGGATTGCGTTTGGTGGGTGGGAACGGTGGGGTTGGGGTTATGTTGGCTATCCGCAGCCGAAACAAAGAGGAGGAGTCCTTGCCTTTTCATCTGGCAGCATGAGGTGAATTTGTCTTTATCTTTGGCATTGTCACTGAGTGTCCAGATTTTTCAGACTCTCCAGAATTCCTTAGTCCATCCATCATATCGAAAAGCAACCAGTGATAGCATAGGCAGCTGACTAATGATTGGTCCAAATATAAATGGTGGAGAGTGGGGGAGGGGTATGGGGTAGTTAACGAAAGGGTTTAAATAAAATCTTCGAATTTTGGGCATAATTGGACAAGCATATAACAGTAATAAGCGAATAATGGGATTTTAAAATACAAGAAGATTATTTAGAACAACCAGACAGAATTATTGAATAGCATTGAGAAAGAGTAAAAGATTGGATTCTGGGCGATGATACGGATATATGAATGAATGTATACCGTTTCATTAATACCTATAATAATATCTCTTTATAGTTGTACAAATATCTTTATCTAGTGTAACAACATAATCGTAGTTACATTTATAAATAATTTAGGCACTCATATGACTTTATATTGTTATAAGTGTTTGATATTGCCTGGTAGGTCGAACTTATATAATCATTTACTTAATATAATATAATTTAATTTAACTTACTTTATTTTATTTTATTTTATTTTATTTTATTTTAATTTAATTAAATTTAGATTACCTTCGGCTTTTTCAAATATTTAGCTCCTCTTTGTATCACATTTGCTAAAATATTTTAGATGTATCTTTTCTATACTATATTAAAACCCTATTGCATTTATGGACACTCAAATGACTTTATATTGTTATAAGTGTTTGATATTCCCTGGAAGGTAGAACTTATATAATCATTTACTTAATATAATATAATTTAATTTAACTTATTTTATTTTATTTTATCTTAATTAAATTTAGATTACCTTCGGCTTTTTCAAATATTTAGCTCCTCTTTATATCACATTCGCTAAAATATTTTAGATATATCTTTTCTATACTATATTAAAACCCTATTGCATTTATAATATAATATATTTTTAATATTGGGCACCGTTAAGTGTCGCAAACAATTCATTTTCGTTTACTTGTCTATTTATTTTGTATCTAGCTCCTATCATTAAGACTCATATAGTTTTGACATATCTTTTTAGTGTACATCACCTAAATGAAAATAATTGATATAAAACATTAATTCTTTAACAATATTTTTAACAACATTTTTAACTATATATATTTTTGAACAATATTTTCAGTAACTTATTTACTATATTGCATTATTGCATCGGTGAATTGGCAGTATCGGTAGAGGGTTGGACACCATGCTTTCTAGCATAGTTATGTCCCTTTACAGTCTGAGTTCAAATCCGCCGAGGTTAACTTTGCCTTTCATCCTTACGGGGTCGATAAAATAAAGTACCAGTAATGTACTGGGTAATTGCTGGCCTTGTGCCTAAAGTAGAAACAATTATTGCATTATTATGTTAAATTATATATATTTGAAAGGTATCACCTCATTATTGCATTATTATATTATATTATATATATTTGAAAGGTATCACCTCAAATATAAACAAATAATAAACTATAATCTTTTTATTTTTTGATCGATACATATATATAATTAAAAATTCGGACTTCTTTAAGTTTAGTTATAAGGCTGATTGATACTGTAGGCATTCAAACTTTTTAACAATAAATTCTTTAATAATTATAACTATAATTATTTTATAAATTATATTATAGAAACTGTTGTCAATATTATAAATAATTTTGGCATAGATTACTTTCGTGAAGATAGAAAAACATTATAGGTATTTTCTTTCTCGTGTTTCGTAAATCCTTAAATTTGTTTTCATAAAATTTGAATTTTAGAAATTAAACATAATTATAATATAATATTAATAAAAATATCTATTAACTCTTAAAACCTAAAATATTATTCTTTTCCCTGAAATAACTTAAATTAAATATTTTAAAAATTAACCACCAACTATATTATCTTGAACGTGTTACAAATATGGGAATATGGAAATCATTGTATATAAACTTGAACATAAATTACTACCCTTTGTCTCTCTCTCTCTTTAATCATCTTTCATCTGTTTTTTCAAACCACCTACTAAATATATTATCACAGCTGTTTCTTCCTCTATGCTTTCCCCTCCCTCCTCTTTCTCCAGTAGTTTTTAAAATTAAAATTTTATAACTGTTATATTGATGCCATATATTTCTTAAACTCTATTACACGCACCCTCCCTATTGTTTGTATTATGTTATCTCATCTTCTCAATATTAGGGTATAAATATTGAGTTTTGTCATAAGTTAATCACTACCATGACTAAATCTTAACCATCTACTATGTCAGGGTATGTCATGTATCATTTATTTTATCTGATGAGGACGTACTGTTCAACTTAACTCAGTACCTCTGAAATATGTATAATAAAATATAATTGATCACAAGAATATCTATTTTGTTAATATTTTGAATTAATATTATATATATATATATATATCCATACGTACATATATATATATATGTGTGCATGTATGTATATATATACATACTACTGTACGTCTGTATACATATATGTAAGTATACATACTTATATATATATATATATATATATATATATATATATATATATATATATTGACTGTATTGACTCCTGCATTGTACACCAATTTTCCTTGCTCATAACCTTTTTGCCTGTATTTTTTTGCCTGTGCTTTTTACTTATAACTATTACACTTCCAACCAGTGGTGCCTGTAATTGTGTTCTTTCAAGCAGAACATCTTTTTAACTCCTGACTCTTCACACGATGCCTTTGACACTAATAACAATTATGTACCCTAAATGTTCTAAATGACTAAGATTTTAGTAACATGTTACGACATTCCTTATGCTCCGATGATTCCAGACTTCCCCCCGGAAGAAACAATTGTCAGCAAATAAATGTTCTAAACTAAAATTTGATCATTTTAACACTTTGTATATATACATACATACATGCTCAGAAACACACAATGAAATTATGTAAGTGTAATAGTGTAATATATAGGGTGTCCCCCAAAAATGTATACACACTTTCATCACCTGTACAGTCAATATTTATTAGAAGGCTCTTGAAGTGTGTATACATTTTTGGAGGGACACTCTCTATATATCAATTGATTGTGTTTATTAAGAAAATTCAATTATTTTACTTTTATAACTTAGCTACTGTACCAGAGTTATTCAATGTCAAATATACACAAATACATATACAAAGCTACATACACACACACAAACACATATGTAAATGTGTGTATGTGTATGTGTGTGTGCATGTGAATGAATTATGGGTAAACAATGTGGGGCAGGGTGGTGCCTTACAATAGATTAGAGGTCAGCTGAGTGGGTGGTTGTTGGGTGTGAAGTATAGGTGCTGGTAGCAATGTGTAGATGTACTGGTGCAGCTGCATGGGGATGGTGGGGTGGTAGTGTCGGTGGTGGGATGGCAGCATCGGTAGAGGGTTTGACGCCATGCTTAGCAGCAAAGAGTTACGGCCCTTTATGGTCTGAGTTCAAATCCTGCCGAGGTTAACTTTGCCTGTCATCCTTACAGGGTCGATAAAATAAAGTACCAGTAATGTACTGGGATAACTGTTGGCCTTGTGCCAAAAGTAGAAACAATTATTAGTGCTTAGTTGCAGTAATAGTGCAAGAGTGTAGTTGTGGTGGTGGTGGTGATGGTGTAGTGGTGGTGGTGATGTGATAGTGGTGTGAGTGTAGTGGTGGTGGTGGTGGTGATGGTGTAGTGGTGTGAGTGTAGTGGTGGTGATGGTGTAGTGATCATGGTGTGAGTGTAGTGGTGGTGATGGTGTAGTGGTGATGGTGGTGGTGGTGGTGTGAGTGTAGTGGTGGTGTGTGGAGCTGTGTGGTGGTGGTGGTGTGTGGTGCTGTGTAAAGTAGTTCAGAGTCAAAGAAGTACTGGGAGATATTCTGCTGATGATTTCCCAGCTGTGTAGCATGGTGGGGGGAGGGGGGGGTGTTAGGGTGGGGGTGTCAGGGTGGGGGGGGGGGGGGGGTACTGGTGGTGTGTGGTAGTGGTGGTGGTGGTGTGTGGTAATGGCGGTTTGTGGTAATGGCAGTGTGTGGTAGTGGTGGTGTGTGGTAGTGGGAAGTGTGTGGTAGTGGTGTGTGGTAGTGGTGGTGGTGGTGTGTGGTAATGGTGGAGTGTGGTAGTGGTGGCGTGTGGTAGTGGTGGTGTGTGGTAGTGGTGGTCTGCGGTAGTGGTGGTGTGTGGTAGTGGTGGTGTGTGGTAGTGGTGGTCTGCGGTAGTGGTGGTGTGTGGTAGTGGTGGTCTGCGGTAGTGGTGGTGTGTGGTAGTGGTGGTGGTGGTGGTGTGTGGTAGTGGTGGTGTGTGGTAGTGGTGGTGTGTGGTAGTGGTGGTGTGTGGTAATGGTGGTGTGTGGTAGTGGTGGTGGTGGTGGTGGTGTGTGATAATGGTGGTGTGTGGTAGTGGTGGTGTGTGGTAGTGGTGGTGTGTGGTAGTGGTGGTGTGTGGTGGTGGTGGTGGTGGTGTGGTGGTGTGTGGTAGTGGTGGTGTGTGGTAGTGGTGGTGTGTGGTAGTGGTGGCGTGTGGTAGTGGTGGTGTGTGGTAGTGGTGGTCTGCGGTAGTGGTGGTGTGTGGTGGTGGTGGTGGTGTGTGGTAGTGGTGGTGTGTGGTAGTGGTGGTGTGTGGTAATGGTGGTGTGTGGTAGTGGTGGTGGTGTGTGGTAATGGTGGTGTGTGGTAGTGGTGGTATGTGGTAGTGGTGGTGTGTGGTAGTGGTGGTGTGTGGTGGTGGTGTGGTGGTGGTGGTGTGTGGTAGTGGTGGTGTGTGGTAGTGGTGGTGTGTGGTAATGGTGGTGTGTGGTAGTGGTGGTGTGTGGTGGTGGTGTGTGGTAGTGGTGGTGTGTGGTGGTGGTGGTGTGTGGTGGTGGTGGTGGTGGTGGTGTGTGGTGGTGTGTGGTAGTGGTAGTGGTGGTGTGTGGTAGTGGTGGTGTGTGGTAGTGGTGGTGTGTGGTAGTGGTGGTGGTGGTGGTGTGTGGTAATGGTGGTGTGTGGTAGTGGTGGCGTGTGGTAGTGGTGGTGTGTGGTAGTGGTGGTCTGCGGTAGTGGTGGTGTGTGGTAGTGGTGGTGGTGGTGGTGGTGTGTGGTAATGGTGGTGTGTGGTAGTGGTGGCGTGTGGTAGTGGTGGTGTGTGGTAGTGGTGGTCTGCGGTAGTGGTGGTGTGTGGTAGTGGTGGTGGTGGTGGTGGTGTGTGGTAGTGGTGGTGTGTGGTAGTGGTGGTCTGCGGTAGTGGTGGTGTGTGGTAGTGGTGGTCTGCGGTAGTGGTGGTGTGTGGTAGTGTGGTGGTGGTGGTGTGTGATAGTGGTGGTGTGTGGTAGTGGTGGTGTGTGGTAGTGGTGGTGTGTGGTAATGGTGGTGTGTGGTAGTGGTGGTGGTGGTGTGTGGTAATGGTGGTGTGTGGTAGTGGTGGTGGTGGTGGTGGTGTGTGGTAATGGTGGTGTGTGGTAGTGGTGGTGTGTGGTAGTGGTGGTGTGTGGTAGTGGTGGTGTGTGGTAGTGGTGGTGTGTGGTAGTGGTGGCATGTGGTAGTGGTGGTGTGTGGTAGTGGTGGTCTGCGGTAGTGGTGGTGTGTGGTGGTGGTGGTGGTGTGTGGTAGTGGTGGTGTGTGGTAGTGGTGGTGTGTGGTAATGGTGGTGTGTGGTAGTGATGGTGGTGGTGGTGTGTGGTAATGGTGGTGTGTGGTGTGTGGTGGTGTGTGGTAGTGGTGGTGTGTGGTAGTGGTGGTGGTGGTGTGTGGTAGTGGTGGTGTGTGGTAGTGGTGGTGTGTGGTAGTGGTGGTGTGTGGAGGTGGTGTGTGGTAGTGGTGGTGTGTGGTAAGTGGTGGTGTGTGGTAATGGTGGTGTGTGGTAGTGGTGGTGTGTGGTAGTGGTGGTGTGTGGTAATGGTGGTGTGTAATAGTGGTGGTAGTGGTGGTGTATGGTAGTGGTGGTGTGTGGTAATGGTGGTGTATGGTAGTGGTGGTGTGTGGGGTGGGGTGTGGTGGTGTGTATAGTGGTGGTGGTGGTGTGTGGTAGTGGTGGTGTGTGGTGGTGGTGTGTGGTGGTGTATGGTAGTGGTGGTGGTGGTGTGTGGTGGTGGTGTGTGGTGGCGTGTGGTAGTGGTGGTGTGTGGTAGTGGTGGTGGTGTATGATAGTGGTGGTGTGTGGTAGTGGTGGTGTGTGGGGGTGGTGTGTGGTGGTGTGTGGTAGTGGTGGTGTGTGGTAGTGGTGGTGGTGGTGTGTGGTAGTGGTGGTGTGTGGTGGTGGTGTGTGGTGGTGTATGGTAGTGGTGGTGGCGGTGTGTGGTAGTGGTGGTGTGTGGTGGTGGTGGTGTGGTGGTGGTGGTGTGTGGTAGTGGTTTGTGGTAGTGGTGGTGTGTGGTAGTGGTGGTGTGTGGTAATGGTGGTGTGTGGTAGTGGTGGTGTGTGGTGGTGGTGGTGTGTGGTAGTGGTGGTGTGTGGTAGTGGTGGTGTGTGGTGGTGGTGGTGTGTGGTGGTGGTGGTGGTGGTGTGTGGTGGTGTGTGGTGGTGTGTGGTAGTGGTGGTGTGTGGTAGTGGTGGTGGTGGTGTGTGGTAGTGGTGGTGTGTGGTAGTGGTGGTGTGTGGTGGTGGTGGTGGTGTGTGGTAGTGGTGGTGTGTGGTGTGGTGGTGTGTGGTAATGGTGGTGTGTGGTAGTGGTGGTGTGTGGTATGGTGGTGTGTAATAGTGGTGGTGTGTGGTGGTGGTGTGTGGTGGTGTGTGGTAGTGGTGGTGGTGGTGTATGGTAGTGGTGGTGTGTGGTAATGGTGGTGTGTGGTAGTGGTGGTGTGTGGGGTGGGGTGTGGTGGGGTGTGGTGGTGGTGGTGTGTGGTAGTGGTGGTGTTTGGTAAGTGGTGGTGGTGGTGTGTGGTAGTGGTGGTGTGTGGTGGTGGTGTGTGGTGGTGGTGGTGTGTGGTAGTGGTGGTGTATATAATAGTAATTTGGTATTTACAGTAATATTGACAGTGGGGATTTGATAAACACAAAAACCTGCTTATATACACCATATACACACCATATTATATACACACCATAATATATACAGAACATATATATATATACACGACATTGTATTTACACCACATTATATGCACCCTATATCATATACACACCATATAATATACACCCTATATCGTATACACACCATATAATATACACTAACATAAATCACATAATAAACACACCACATTGCTTCACATAAGCTTTATTACACACACACACACACACACACAATACATCACACTACACACACATATATATATATAAACCACATTACATCACAATACAATATTACACATACACATTACATCACAATACAGATTGCATTTTACACACACACTAATACATCACACTACATACATATATTACATCACAATACAATATTTCACATACACACACACACCACCTATACCATATACACCAATATACAATACATATTACACAATGCAAACCCCCCCCCACACACACACACACAAGCCATCAAAGGAACCTCTACATGGTCACTGGACTTGCTAGGAACAACAGCTAAATCTTTAGTTATTATTGGCAAAGTAGAGCATTGACAAAATGCTTTGTGGTATTTGATTACAACTTTCTACGTTCTGAGTTCAAATCTTGTCGAAGTTAACTTTACCTGTCATCCATAAGGGGCCAATAAAATAAAGTACCAGTAATGCACTGGGGCGATTTAATCGACATTCCCCTCCCAAAATTGCTGGCCTTGTGCCTAAATCAGAAAATATTATTATCATCATTAAGGCGGTGGATTGATGTTGGTTGTGGTGGTGATGTTGTTGATGGTGGTGGTATTAGTGGTGGTGGTGGTGATGTTGGTGGTGATGGTGTTGTTGGTGGTGATGTTGGTGGTGGTGGTGATGTTGTTGTTGGTGGTGGTGGTGATGTTGTTGTTGGTGGTGGTGATGTTGTTGATGTTGGTGGTATTAGTGGTGGTGATGATGTTGTTGGTGGTGATGTTGGTGGTGATGTTGTTGGTGGTGATGTTGTTGTTGGTGGTGATGTTGGTGGTGGTGATGTTGGTGGTGGTGATGTTGTTGGTGGTGCTGTTGTTGGTGGTGATGTTGGTGGTGGTGATGGTGGTTGTGGTGATGTTGTTGTTGGTGGTGGTGATGTTGTTGTTGGTGGTGGTGATGTTGTTGATGTTGGTGGTATTAGTGGTGGTGATGTTGTTGGTGGTGGTGATGGTGTTGTTGGTGGTGATGTTGTTGGTGGTGGTGATGTTGGTGGTGGTGATGTTGTTGTTGGTGGTGATGTTGGTGGTGGTGATGTTGTTGGTGGTGATGTTGTTGGTGGTGGTGATGGTGTTGTTGGTGGTGATGTTGTTGGTGGTGGTGTTGTTGGTGGTGATGTTGTTGGTGGTGATGTTGTTGGTGGTGATGTTGTTGGTGGTGGTGATGTTGTTGTTGGTGGTGGTGGTGATGTTGTTGGTGGTGGTGATGTTGTTGTTGGTGGTGGTGATGTTGGTGGTATTAGTTGTGGTGATGATGTTGGTGGTGGTGATGTTGTTGGTGGTGATGTTGGTGGTGGTGTTGTTGGTGGTGGTGATGTTGGTGGTGGTGGTGTTGTTGGTGGTGATGTTGGTGGTGGTGGTGGTGATGTTGTTGGTGGTGATGTTGGTGTTGGTGGTGTTGTTGGTGGTGTTGGTGGTGGTGATGTTGGTGGTGGTGTTGGTGGTGATGATGTTGTTGGTGGTGTTGGTGATGTTGGTGGTGGTGATGTTGGTGGTGGTGGTGGTGGTGGTGGTGGTGATGTTGGTGGTGGTGATGTTGGTGGTGGTGATGTTGTTGGTGGTGATGTTGTTGGTGGTGGTGATGTTGTTGGTGGTGATGTTGGTGGTGATGTTGTTGTTGGTGGTGTTGGTGGTGGTGATGTTGGTGGTGGTGGTGTTGTTGGTGGTGTTGGTGGTGGTGGTGTTGTTGGTGGTGGTGGTGTTGTTGGTGGTGTTGGTGGTGTTGTTGGTGGTGGTGATGTTGGTGGTGGTGATGTGTTGGTGGTGGTGATGTTGGTGGTGATGGTGGTGGTGGTGATGTTGTTGGTGGTGGTGATGTTGGTGGTGGTGGTGATGTTGGTGGTGATGTTGGTGGTGGTGATGTTGGTGGTGATGTTGTTGGTGGTGATGTTGTTGGTGGGTGGTGATGTTGGTGGTGGTGGTGATGTTGGTGGTGGTGATGTTGGTGGTGGTGATGTTGTTGGTGGTGGTGATGTTGGTGGTGATGTTGTTGGTGGTGATGTTGTTGGTGGTGATGTTGGTGGTGGTGGTGATGTTGGTGGTGGTGATGTTGGTGGTGGTGATGTTGTTGGTGGTGGTGATGTGGTGGTGATGTTGTTGGTGGTGATGTTGTTGGTGGTGGTGATGTTGTTGGTGGTGTGTGATATTGGTGGTGATGTTGTTGGTGGTGGTGATGGTGGTGTGTTGTTGGTGGGTGGGTGATGTTGGTGGTGGTGATGTTGTTGGTGGTGGTGGTGATGTTGGTGGTGATGTTGGTGGTGGTGTTGGTGGTGGTGATGTTGGTGGTGGTGATGTTGGTGTGGTGATGTTGGTGGTGGTGATGTTGGTGGTGATGTTGTTGGTGGTGGTGATGTTGGTGGTGATGTTGGTGGTGTGGTGGTGATGTTGTTGGTGGTGGTGATGTGGTGGTGGTGTTGGTGGTGGTGATGTGGTGGGTTGGTGGTGATGTTGTGGTGGTGGTGATGTTGGTGGTGGTGATGTTGGTGGTGATGTTGTTGGTGGTGATGTTGGTGGTGGTGTTGTTGGTGGTGATGTTGGGTGGTGTGTGTGGTGGTGGTGGTGTTGGTGGTGATGTTGGTGGTGGTGGTGATGTTGGTGGTGGTGTGTTGGTGGTGTGTTGTTGTGGTGATGTTGGTGGTGGTGTTGTTGGTGGTGGTGTGTGGTGGTGGTGATGTTGGTGGTGTGGTGTGGTGGTGGTGGTTGTTGGTGGTGATGTTGGTGGTGGTGTTGTTGGTGGTGGTGATGTTGGTGGTGGTGATGTTGGTGGTGATGTTGTTGGTGGTGGTGATGTTGGTGGTGGTGATGTTAGTGGTGGTGATTTGGTGGTGTGTTGTTGGTGGTGATGTTGTTGGTGGTGTTGTTGGGGTGGTGATGTTGGTGGTGGTGATGTTGGTGGTGGTGATGTTGTTGGTGGGGTGTGTGGTGGTGGTGATGTTGGTGGTGGTGGTGATGTTGTTGGTGGTGATGTGGTGGTGGTGGTGTGTTGTTGGTGGTGATGTTGGTGGGGTGTGTTGTGGTGGTGATGTTGGGGTGGTGGTGATGTTGGTGGTGGTGGTGGTGTTGTTGGTGGTGTGTTGGTGGTGGTGGTGTTGTTGGTGGTGTGTGTGGTGGTGGTGATGTTGGTGGTGGTGTGTGGTGGTGGTGATGTTGGTGGTGGTGTGTTGGTGGTGGGTGGTGTGTTGGTGGTGGTGTTGTTGGTGGTGGTGTTGGTGGTGGTGGTGTTGTTGGTGGTGATGTTGGTGGTGGTGTTGTTGTTGTGTGGTGTGTTGGTGGTGGTGGTGTGTTGGTGGTGTTGTTGGTGGTGGTGATGTTGGTGGTGGTGTTGGTTGGTGGTGGTGATGTTGGTGGTGGTGGTGATGTTGGTGGTGGTGGTGATGTTGGTGGTGGTGATGTTGGTGGTGGTGATGTTGGTGGTGGTGGTGTTGTGGTGGTGGTGATGTTGGTGGTGGTGATGTTGGTGGTGGGGATGTTGTGTGTTGTTGGTGGTGGTGGTGATGTTGGTGGTGGTGTGTTGGTGGTGTGTTGTTGGTGGTGGTGATGTTGGTGGTGGTGATGTTGGTGGTGGTGATGTTGTTGGTGGTGTTGGTGGTGGTGATGTTGTTGGTGGTGGTGATGTTGGTGGTGGTGATGTTGGTGGTGTGTTGTTGGTGGTGATGTTGGTGGTGATGTTGTTGGTGGTGGTGTTGTTGGTGGTGGTGATGTTGGTGGTGGTGGTGTTGGTGGTGGTGGTGATGTTGGTGGTGGTGATGTTGTTGGTGGTGATGTTGGTGGTGGTGGTGATGTTGGTGGTGGTGGTGATGTTGGTGGTGGTGTTGTTGGTGGTGGTGGTGATGTTGTGGTGGTGGTGTTGTTGGTGGTGATGTGTTGGTGGTGGTGATGTGTTGGTGGTGGTGATGTTGGTGGTGGTGATGTTGTTGGGGTGGTGATGTTGGTGGTGGTGTGTTGGTGGTGGTGGTGATGTTGGTGGTGGTGTTGTGTGGTGGTGATGTTGGTGGTGGTGGTGTTGTTGGTGGTGGTGGTGTTGGTGGTGATGTTGGTGGTGGTGATGGTTGTTGGTGGTGGTGATGTTGGTGGTGGTGATGTTGGTGGTGGTGTGGTGGTGGTGGTGTTGGTGGTGGTGATGTTGTTGGTGGTGGTGATGTTGGTGGTGGTGATGTTGGTGGTGGTGGTGATGTGGTGGTGGTGTTGTTGGTGGTGGTGTTGTTGGTGGGTGATGTTGTTGGTGGTGGTGATGTTGGTGGTGGTGATGTTGGTGGTGGTCGATGTTGGTGGTGGTGTTGTTGGTGGTGGATGTTGGTGGGGTGTTGTGTGGTGGTGGTGATGTTGGTGGTGGTGTTGTTGGTGGTGGTGATGTTGGGTGGTGGTGTTGTTGGTGGGTGGTGATGTTGGTGGTGGTGTTGGTGGTGGTGTTGTTGGTGGTGGTGTGGTGGTTGGTGGTGATGTTGTTGGTGGTGGTGATGTGGTGGTGTGTTGGTGGTGTGTTGTTGGTGGTGGTGATGTGGGTGGGTGGTGATGTTGGTGGTGGTGGTGATGTTGGTGGTGGTGTTGTTGGTGGTGGTGTTGTTGGTGGTGGGATGTTGGTGGTGGTGATGTTGGTGGTGGTGGTGATGTTGGTGGGTGGTGTTGTTGGTGGTGGTGTTGTGTGGTGGTGGTGATGTTGGTGGTGGTGATGTTGGTGGTGGTGATGTTGGTGGTGATGTTGTTGGTGGTGGTGTGGTTGGTGGTGGTGTTGTTGGTGGTGGTGATGTTGGTGGTGGTGTGGTGGTGGTGATGTTGTTGGTGGTGATGTTGGTGGTGGTGATGTTGGTGGTGGTGTTGGTGGTGGTGGTGTTGTTGGTGGTGGTGATGTTGGTGGTGGTGATGTTGGTGGTGATGTTGGTGGTGGTGGTGTGTTGTTGGTGGTGGTGATGTTGGTGGTGGTGGTGGTGGTGGTGATGTGGTGGTGGTGGTGGTGTTGGTGGTGGTGATGTTGGTGGTGATGTTGTTGGTGGTGTGTGTTGGTGGTGATGTTGTGTGGTGGTGTGTTGGTGGTGGTGTTGTGGTGGTGGTGGTGGTGTGTGTTGTTGGTGGTGGTGATGTGGTGGTGATGTGTGGTGGTGGTGATGTTGGTGGTGGTGTTGGTGGTGGTGGTGTTGGTGGTGGTGTTGTTGGTGGTGGTGATGTTGGTGGTGATGTTGTTGGTGGTGGTGTTGGTGGTGGTGTGTTGGTGGTGGTGATGTGGTGGTGATGTTGGTGGTGGTGATGTTGTTGGTGGTGATGTTGGTGGTGGTGATGTTGGTGGTGGTGATGTTGGTGGTGGTGTTGTTGGGGTGTGTTGGTGTGGTGTGTTGGTGGTGGTGTTGTTGGTGGTGATGTGTTGGTGGTGGTGTGTTGGTGGTGATGTTGGTGGTGGTGTTGTGGTGGTGATGTTGGTGGTGGTGATGTTGGTGGTGGTGTTGTGGTGGTGGTGATGTTGGTGGTGGTGTGTGGTGGTGGTGTGTGGGTGGTGATGTTGGTGGTGGTGATGTTGGTGGTGGTGATGTTGGTGGTGGTGAATGTTGGTGGTGGTGTTGTTGGTGGTGATGTTGGTGGTGGTGATGTTGGTGGTGGTGATGTGGTGGTGATGTCGTTGGTGGTGGTGATGTTGGTGGTGATGTTGTTGGGGTGGGATGGGGGTGAGTGTTGGTGGTGGTGATGTTGGTTGGTGGTGTTGTTGGTGGTGGTGATGTTGGTGGTGATGTTGTTGGTGGTGGTGATGTTGGTGGTGATGTTGTTGGTGGTGATGTGTTGGTGGTGGTGATGTTGGTGGTGATGTCGTTGGTGGTGGTGATGTTGGTGGTGATGTTGTTGGTGGTGGTGATGTTGGTGGTGTGTTGTTGGTGGTGGTGATGTTGGTGGTGATGTTGTGGTGGTGGTGATGTTGGTGTGATGTTGTGGTGGTGGTTGATGTTGGTGGTGATGTGTTGTTGGTGGTGACTGTGAGCAGGTGATGTCGTTGGTGGTGTTGAGAGTTGGTGGTGATGTGTTGGTGGTGATGTTGTTGGGTGGTGGTGGATGTTGGTGGTGATGTTGGTGGTGGTGATGTTGTGTGGTGATGATGTTGTAGGTGGTGTGAGTTTGGTGGTGTTGTCCGTTGGTGGTGGTGAGGTGATGTTGTTGGTGGTGGTGATGTTGGTGGTGATGTTGGTGGTGGTGATGTTGGTGGTGATGATGTTGTTGGTGGTGGTGATGTTGGTGGTGATGTCGTTGGTGGTGGTGATGTTGGTGGTGATGTTGTTGGTGGTGGTGATGTTGGTGATGATGTTGTTGGTGGTGGTGATGTTGGTGGTGATGATGTTGTTGGTGGTGGTGATGTTGGTGGTGGTGTTGTTGTTGCTGGTGGTGATGTTGGTGGTGGTGTTGTTGGTGGTGGTGATGTTGGTGGTGATGTTGTTGGTGGTGGTGATGTTGGTGATGGTGTTGGTGGTGGTGTTGTTGGTGGTGATGTTGTTGGTGGTGATGTTGGTGGTGATGATGTTGTTGGTGGTGGTGGGGATGTTGGTGGAGGTGTTGGTGGTGGTGATGTTGTTGGTGATGTTGTTGGTGGTGATGTTGTTGGTGGTGGTGTTGGTGGTGGTGTTGTTGGTGGTGGTGGTGTTGTTGGTGGCGATGTTGTTGGTGGTGGTGATGTTGGTGGTGATGTTGTTGGTGGTGGTGTTGTTGGTGGTGGTGGTGATGTTGGTGGTGGTGTTGTTGGTGGTGGTGATGTTGGTGGTGGTGTTGTTGGTGGTGGTGTTGTTGGTGGTGATGTTGTTGCTGGTGGTGATGTTGGTGGTGGTGTTGTTGGTGGTGGTGATGTTGGTGTTGTTGGTGGTGGTGTTGTTGGTGGTGGTGTTGTTGGTGGTGGTGTTGTTGGTGGTGGTGTTGTTGGTGGTGGTGGTGTTGTTGGTGGTGGTGTTGTTGGTGGTGATGTTGTTGGTGGTGATGTTGGTGGTGGTGGTGATGTTGGTGGTGTTGTTGGTGGTGGTGATGTTGGTGGTGTTGTTGGTGGTGGTGATGTTGGTGGTGGTGATGTTGTTGGTGGTGGTGATGTTGGTGGTGATGGTGGTGGTGGTGATGTTGTTGGTGGTGGTGATGTTGGTGGTGATGGTGGTGGTGGTGGTGGTGATGTTGGTGGTGATGTTGGTGTTGGTGGTGATGTTGGTGGTGGTGTTGTTGGTGGTGGTGTTGTTGGTGGTGGTGTTGTTGGTGGTGGTGTTGTTGTTGGTGGTGGTGTTGTTGGTGGTGGTGTTGTTGGTGGTGATGTTGTTGGTGGTGGTGATGTTGGTGGTGTTGTTGGTGGTGGTGATGTTGGTGGTGGTGATGGTGTTGGTGGTGGTGTTGTTGGTGGTGATGTTGTTGGTGGTGGTGATGTTGGTGGTGATGATGTTGTTGGTGGTGTTGTTGGTGGTGGTGATGTTGGTGGTGGTGGTGTTGTTGGTGGTGATGTTGGTGGTGGTGTTGTTGTTGTTGGTGGTGATGTTGTTGGTGGTGGTGATGTTGTTGGTGGTGGTGATGGTGATGTTGTTGGTGGTGGTGATGTTGGTGGTGGTGATGTTGTTGGTGGTGGTGATGTTGGTGGTGGTGTTGTTGGTTGTGGTGATGTTGGTGGTGGTGTTGTTGGTGGTGGTGATGTTGTTGGTGGTGATGTTGTTGGTGGTGGTGATGTTGGTGGTGGTGTTGTTGGTGGTGGTGTTGTTGGTGGTGGTGGTGTTGTTGGTGGTGATGTTGTTGGTGGTGATGTTGTTGGTGGTGGTGATGTTGGTGGTGGTGATGTTGGTGGTGGTGTTGTTGGTGGTGGTGATGTTGGTGGTGATGTTGTTGGTGGTGGTGATGTTGGTGGTGGTGATGTTGGTGGTGGTGATGTTGGTGGTGATGTTGGTGGTGATGATGTTGGTGGTGGTGTTGTTGGTGGTGGTGATGTTGGTGGTGGTGATGTTGGTGGTGGTGGTGTTGTTGGTGGTGGTGTTGTTGGTGGTGGTGATGTTGGTGGTGATGTTGGTGGTGATGATGTTGGTGGTGGTGTTGTTGGTGGTGGTGGTGTTGTTGGTGGTGGTGTTGTTGGTGGTGGTGATGTTGGTGGTGATGTTGGTGGTGATGATGTTGGTGGTGGTGTTGTTGGTGGTGGTGATGTTGGTGGTGGTGATGTTGGTGGTGATGTTGGTGGTGATGATGTTGTTGGTGATGTTGTTGGTGGTGGTGATGTTGGTGGTGATGATGTTGGTGGTGGTGATGTTGTTGGTGATGTTGTTGGTGGTGATGATGTTGTTGGTGATGTTGTTGGTGGTGGTGATGTTGGTGGTGATGATGTTGTTGGTGGTGATGTTGTTGTTGGTGATGTTGTTGGTGGTGATGTTGGTGGTGGTGATGTTGTTGTTGGTGATGTTGGTGGTGGTGATGTTGTTGTTGGTGATGTTGTTGGTGGTGATGTTGGTGGTGGTGATGTTGGTGGTGATGATGTTGTTGTTGGTGATGTTGTTGTTGGTGATGTTGGTGGTGGTGATGTTGGTGGTGGTGATGTTGGTGGTGGTGGTGATGTTGGTGGTGATGATGTTGTTGGTGGTGATGATGTTGTTGGTGATGTTGTTGGTGGTGGTGATGTTGTTGGTGATGTTGTTGTTGGTGGTGATGTTGTTGTTGGTGATGTTGTTGGTGGTGGTGATGTTGGTGGTGATGATGTTGTTGGTGGTGATGTTGTTGTTGGTGATGTTGTTGGTGGTGGTGATGTTGGTGGTGATGATGTTGTTGGTGGTGATGTTGTTGTTGGTGATGTTGTTGGTGGTGATGATGTTGTTGGTGATGTTGTTGGTGGTGGTGATGTTGTTGGTGATGTTGTTGTTGGTGGTGGTGATGTTGGTGGTGATGATGTTGTTGGTGATGTTGTTGGTGGTGATGTTGTTGGTGGTGATGTTGGTGGTGGTGGTGATGTTGTTGGTGATGTTGTTGTTGGTGGTGGTGATGTTGGTGGTGATGTTGGTGGTGATGATGTTGTTGGTGGTGATGTTGTTGTTGGTGATGTTGTTGGTGGTGGTGGTGTTGTTGGTGGTGATGTTGGTGGTGATGATGTTGTTGGTGGTGATGTTGTTGTTGGTGATGTTGCTGGTGGTGATGTTGATGGTGGTGATGTTGGTGGTGGTGGTGATGTTGTTGGTGATGTTGTTGTTGGTGGTGGTGATGTTGGTGGTGATGATGTTGTTGGTGATGATGTTGTTGGTGGTGATGTTGGTGGTGGTGATGTTGGTGGTGATGATGTTGTTGTTGGTGATGTTGATGGTGGTGATGTTGTTGTTGGTGATGTTGTTGGTGGTGATGTTGTTGGTGGTGATGATGTTGGTGGTGATGTTGTTGGTGGTGGTGTTGTTGGTGGTGATGTTGTTGGTGGTGGTGTTGTTGGTGGTGATGTTGGTGGTGGTGATGTTGGTGGTGGTGATGTTGGTGGTGGTGATGTTGGTGGTGATGATGTTGTTGTTGGTGATGTTGTTGGTGGTGATGTTGTTGGTGGTGGTGTTGTTGGCGGTGATGTTGTTGGTGGTGGTGTTGATGGTGGTGGTGATGTTGTTGGTGGTGGTGTTGTTGGTGGTGATGTTGATTGTGGTGGTGATGATGATTGTGGTAGTGATGATGATGTTGGTGGTATTACTAGTGATGATGATGTTGGTTGTGGTGGTGATGTTGTTGTTGGTGATGATCTTGTTGTTGGTGGTGATGTTGCTGTTGATTGTGATCGTGATGCTGATGTTGAGATTGGCAGTAGTAATGGTGCTGCTGATGTTGATATTGTTGTTGGTTGTGTGATAGTGGTGGTGCTGCTGTTGATGTTGTTGGTTGTGTGATGGTGGTGGTATTGATGTTGATGTTGTTGGTTGTGTGATGGTGGTGGTATTGATGTTGATGTTGTTGGTTGTGTGATGGTGGTGGTATTGATGTTGATGGTGTTGGTTGTGTGATGGTGGTGGTATTGATGGTGTTGGTTGTGTGATGGTGGTGGTATTGATGTTGATGGTGTTGGTTGTGTGATGGTGGTGGTATTGATGTTGATGGTGTTGGTTGTGTGATGGTGGTGGTATTGATCTTGATGTTGTTGGTTGTGTGATGGTGGTGGTATTGATGTTGATGGTGTTGGTTGTGTGATGGTGGTGGTATTGATGGTGTTGGTTGTGTGATGGTGGTGGTATTGATGTTGATGGTGTTGGTTGTGTGATGGTGGAGGTATTGATGTTGATGGTGTTGGTTGTGTGATGGTGGTGGTATTGATGTTGATGTTGTTGGTTGTGTGATGGTGGTGGTATTGATGTTGATGGTGTTGGTTGTGTGATGGTGGTGGTATTGATGGTGTTGGTTGTGTGATGGTGGTGGTATTGATGTTGATGGTGTTGGTTGTGTGATGGTGGTGGTATTGATGTTGTTGGTTGTGTGATGGTGGTGGTATTGATGTTGATGGTGTTGGTTGCGTGATGGTGGTGGTATTGATGGTGTTGGTTGTGTGATGGTGGTGGTATTGATGTTGATGGTGTTGGTTGTGTGATGGTGGTGGTATTGATGGTGTTGGTTGTGTAATGGTGGTGGTATTGATGTTGATGGTGTTGGTTGTGTGATGGTGGTGGTATTGATGTTGATGGTGTTGGTTGTGTGATGGTGGTGGTATTGATGTTGATGGTGTTGGTTGTGTGATGGTGGTGGTATTGATGTTGATGTTGTTGGTTGTGTGATGGTGGTGGTATTGATGTTGATGGTGTTGGTTGTGTGATGGTGGTGGTATTGATGGTGTTGGTTGTGTGATGGTGGTGGTATTGATGGTGTTGGTTGTGTAATGGTGGTGGTATTGATGTTGATGGTGTTGGTTGTGTGATGGTGGTGGTATTGATGGTGTTGGTTGTGTAATGGTGGTGGTATTGATGTTGATGGTGTTGGTTGTGTGATGGTGGTGGTATTGATGGTGTTGGTTGTGTAATGGTGGTGGTATTGATGTTGATGGTGTTGGTTGTGTGATGGTGGTGGTATTGATGTTGATGGTGTTGGTTGTGTGATGGTGGTGGTATTGATGGTGTTGGTTGTGTAATGGTGGTGGTATTGATGTTGATGGTGTTGGTTGTGTGATGGTGGTGGTATTGATGGTGTTGGTTGTGTGATGGTGGTGGTATTGATGGTGTTGGTTGTGTAATGGTGGTGGTATTGATGTTGATGGTGTTGGTTGTGTGATGGTGGTGGTATTGATGTTGATGGTGTTGGTTGTGTGATGGTGATGGTGCTGCTGTTGATGTTGTTGGTTGTGTGATGGTGGTGGTATTGATGGTGTTGGTTGTGTGATGGTGGTGGTGCTGCTGTTGATGTTGTTGGTTGTGTGATGGTGGTGGTATTGATGGTGTTGGTTGTGTGATGGTGGTGGTGCTGCTGTTGATGTTGTTGGTTGTGTGATGGAGGTGGTGCTGCTGTTGATGGTGTTGTAGAAGTGTGGTGTGAGCAACACAGAAGAAAGGCTAAACCAAAGTGAGAAGTAAAAGAATTCCCATTACTTGAGAATAATTACAGGATCTTGAAATGTCAAACAGACACACACATACACACACATTTACACAGAGATACACACACACAGTGTACTAATTACCCAAGCTTCTAACACAATCTTGCAACCACCTACACCCTCATCACATCATACTCACCACCACCACCACCATCACCACCACCATATCACAACAACTATCACCACCACTACCACCACCATATCACAACAACAACGACGACTACCACCACCACCACCACCATATCACAACAACGACGACGACTACCACCACCACCACCACCTCATCACAACAACGACGACTACCACCACCACCACCATATCACAACAACGACGACTACCACCGCCACCACCACCACCATATCACAACAACGACGACTACCACCACCACCACATCACAACAACGACTACCACCACCACCACCACCACATCACAACAACAACGACTACCACCACCACCACCACCACATCACAACAACAACAACAACGACTACCACCACCACCACCACCACATCACAACAACAACAACAACGACTACCACCACCACCACCACCACCTCATCACAACAACAACAACAACGACTACCACCACCACCACCACCACCACCTCATCACAACGACGACGACTACCACCACCACCACCACCTCATCACAACAACGACGACTACCACCACCACCACCACCACCATATCACAACAACGACGACTACCACCACCACCACCACATCACAACAACAACGACTACCACCACCACCACCACCACATCAGAACAACAACGACTACCACCACCACCACCACCACATCAGAACAACAACGACGACTACCACCACCACCACCATATCACAACAACGACGACTACCACCACCACCACCACATCACAACAACAACGACTACCACCACCACCACCACCACATCAGAACAACAACGACTACCACCACCACCACCACCACATCACAACAATAACAACAACGACTACCACCACCACCACCACCACATCACAACAATAACAACAACGACTACCACCACCACCATCACCACCTCATCACAACAACGACGACTACCACCGCCACCACCACCACCATATCACAACAACGACGACGACTACCACCACCACCACCACCACATCACAACAACAACGACTACCACCACCACCACCACCACATCACAACAACAACGACTACCACCACCACCACCACCACCTCATCACAACAACGACGACTACCACCACCATCACCACCACATCACAACAACAACAACGACTACCACCACCACCACCACCACCATATCACAACAACGACTACCACCACCACCACCACCTCATCACAACAACGACGACTACCACCACCACCACCACCACATCACAACAATAACAACGACTACCACCACCACCACCACCACATCACAACAACAACGACTACCACCACCACCACATCACAACAACAACAACAACGACTACCACCACCACCACCACCACCACATCACAACAACAACAACGACGACTACCACCACCACCACCACCACCATATCACAACAACGACTACCACCACCACCACCACCACCATATCACAACAACAACAACGACGACTACCACCACCACCACCACATCACAACAACGACTACCACCACCACCACCACCATATCACAACAACGACTACCACCACCACCACCACCACATAACAACAACAACGACGACTACCACCACCACCACCACCACCATATCACAACAACAACGACTACCACCACCACCACCACCACCACCATATCACAACAACAACGACTACCACCACCACCACCACCATATCACAACAACGACTACCACCACCATCATATCACAACAACAACATCGACTACCACCACCACCACCACCATATCACAACAACGACGACTACCACCACCACCACCACCATATCACAACAACGACGACTACCACCACCACCACCATATCACAACAACAACAACGACTACCACCACCACCACCACCACCATATCACAACAACAACAACGACTACCACCACCACATCACAACAACAACAACGACTACCACCACCACCACCACCACATCACAACAACAACGACGACTACCACCACCACCACCACCATATCACAACAACGACTACCACCACCACCACCACCATATCACAACAACAACGACTACCACCACCACCACCACATCACAACAACAACAACGACTACCACCACCACCACCACCATATCACAACAACAACGACTACCACCACCACCACCACCACCACCATATCACAACAACAACAACAACGACTACCACCACCACCACCATCTCCACATCACAACAACAACAACGACTACCACCACCACCACCACCATCTCCACATCACAACAACAACAACGACTACCACCACCACCACCACCATATCACAACAACAACAACGACTACCACCACCACCACCACCATCTCCACATCACAACAACAACAACGACTACCACCACCACCACCACCATATCACAACAACAACAACGACGACCACCACCACCACCACCACATCACAATAACCACCATATCACAAGAACAACAATGACGACCACCTCCACCACCATCATCATTCTATTACAACCACCACCACCGTCATCATCACCATATCAAAACAACAACAACGACCACCATCACCATATCACAACCGTAACAACAACAACCATCATCATCACCATATCAACAACGACTACCTCCATCATCATCATCACCATATCACAACAACAACGATGACAACCACCACCAGCAATGATAATGCTGCTGCTGTTACTGTTACAGATACCACCATACAACACCACTACCGTCATGCAATCAAACTCCCCACCACCACCACCACCACCACCACCACCACCACCAACAACAACAACAACAACAACAACAACAGTTGAAACCATGCTATTAAAAAGCAGCTGTCTGGGAAAATAATTATACTTAATTAGACTAGAGTGGGGCTGTGAATACTGGACATGGTGGTGGCAGTGGTGGAGTGTTAGATGTAGTGATGAGGTTGGTGGTGGTGGTGGTTATGATGGTGGTGGTGGTGACAGTGGTGGTGGTGGTGGTGGCGGTGGTGGTAATGATGGTGGTGGTGGTGGTTATGATGGTGGTGGTGGTGACAGTGGTGGTATGGTGGTGACAGTGGTGGTGATGGTGGTGGTGGTGGTGATGGTGACAGTGGTGGTGATGGTGGTAGTAGTGGTGGTGGTAGTGGTGATGTTGGTGATGGTGATGGTAGTGGTGGTGGTAGTGGTAATGGTGATGGTAGTGGTGGTGGTAGTGGTGATGGTGGTGGTGGTAGAGGCAGTAGCAGTAGTGATGATGCCAGTAATGGTAGTGGTGGTCAGTAGGGGCTATAATGATGGTGGTGATGATAGTAGTAATGATAATGGCTGAAGTGGTAATGGTGGTGGTGGAGACATGATAGTAGAGGTTGAAGTAGTGTCGTAGGGTGGGTAGTAGATGTATGGTAACATTAGTAGAGGTGGTAGTGGTGTGGTAGGGTGGGTAGTAGGTGGTAGTGGTGTGGTAGAGGTGGTAGTGGTGTGGTAGGGTGGGTAGTAGAGGTGGTAGTGGTGTGGTAGGGTGGGTAGTAGAGGTGGTAGTGGTGTGGTAGGGTGGGTAGTAGGTGGTAGTGGTGTGGTAGGGTGGGTAGTAGAGGTGGTAGTGGTGTGGTAGGGTGGGTAGTAGAGGTGGTAGTGGTGTGGTAGGGTGGGTAGTAGAGGTGGTAGTGGTGTGGTAGAGGTGGTAGTGGTGTGGTAGGTGGCTAGTAGAGGTGGTAGTGGTGTGGTAGGGTGGGTAGTAGAGGTGGTAGTGGTGTGGCAGGGTGGGTAGTAGAGGTGGTAGTGGTGTGGTAGGGGGGACAGCTGTTGACATTTTGGACTATGTACTCATTATCAATGGTTATATAATCTAAGCATTAATTGTGGTAGTGGGGGATGTAGTGGTGGTGGTGCTGTCTTGTTTGTGGTGATGGTGGTGGTGTTGTCTTGGTTGTGGTGATGGTGGTGGTTGTGGTGATGTTGTTGTCTTGGTTGTGGTGATGGTGATAGTGGTGTTGTTTTGGTAGTTGTGATGGTCGTGTTGCTGTGTTGGTTGTGGTGTTAGCGGTGGTGTCTTGATAGTGGTGATGGTGGTGGTGGCGGCGGTGGTGTATTGGTAGTGGTAGTGGTGATGGTGGTGTTGTTGTCTTGGTAGTAGTGGTGGTGTTGTCTTCATTTCAGTCGAAAATTGTTGTGTTCATATATAAAACACATAATTGTTTCTACTTTTGGCACAAGGCCAGCAATAACCCAGTGTATTACTGGTACTTTATTTTATCAACCCCGTAAGGATGAAAGGCAAAGTTAACCTCGGGCGGGATTTGAACTCAGATCATAAAGGGACGTAACTCTATGCTTCAAAGCATGGTGTCCGACTATAATATCAGTACAACATCTGTACACACATTTTACAAGCTAACTAAGTCTATGTTCAGTTATTCTGTATGCTAGAAACAGCAGCTAAATCTGAAATAATATCATATTGTCTTTAAAAAAAGTAAGGACATATTGATCATATAGTGCTAGATATATTTAAAAAAAAAAAAAGACATGGTGGTCCTGGCTGGAACCTCTTTGATAATAAGGATTCCACTGCTCAGGATTGACAAACCTAACACTTACCTGAAACAAACAAAAAGAAAATAATAATCACCACCACCACCACCACCATCATCATATTAGTAGTAGTACTACTAGTGGTCAGAGTGGACGTGGCATTTTTGTGGGATTTCTCCATGAGTGACCCTCAGAAGTCTGTGCTCCACTCCCCACCGCCACCACATTGTGGAATTTACTTTTGTTTGATTCCTCAACATGTTTGTTGTTATTGTTATCACACTTTTTACACACAACCCCACCACCACCACCAGCCCCACCACCACCACCACCACCACCACCACCACCACTACCACCATCAACATTGTACTAACCTGGGCCATCTTTAATGCCTTCTTCATGTCAGCCCTGTAAGGCCACTAATAATAAGGGTTTCTGATTTAGGCACAAGGCCAACAATTTCAGGGGAGATGAAAGTCGATTATATCGACCCCAGTGCGTTACTGGTACTTTATTTTATCGACCCCGTAAAGATAAAAGGCAAAGCTAACCATGGCCCGATTTGAACTCAGAACGTAAAGAGCCTGTACTGCAAAGCATGGTGTCCGATGCTCTACTGATTCTGCCAATCTACCGCCCTTGTGTGGCCGATAATAATAATTGGTAGAGGGTCGGACGCCATGCTTTGCAGCAAAGAGTTACGTCCCTTTATGGTCTGAGTTCAAATCCCGCCAAGGTTAACTTTGCCTTTCATCTTTACGGGGTCGATAAAATAAAGTACCAGTAATGCACTGGGATAATTGCTGGCCTTGTGCCAAATGTAGAAACAATTAATATTATTATTACTTAGATAATACATCATTAATGTGGATATAAGTTGTAACGATGAAAGAATGGTATTTAACTAATGTAATGGTACACGATGGGGCCCACCCACAGCCCCGGCGGACAGAATGGAGAAGGCGTTTCCCCGGAGGACGGCAAGGGAGACGCACTGGAAAAGCCACTCCAACTCGCGGGGCTCACACCTGCAGCTGGCCAGCTCAGCGCCTATGGTGGTGAGTAAGGAGGTAGCCCTGGGGCCGAGGACACCAGAAGTTTCCACTGCCAGGGGAACGACTGCAAACCTGTCGGAGAGCGACCGGTATTTGAGAAGTTTGGCCCCCTCAGCCCGACGTGCAGCAGAACCTGGGTCAGTCGCAGACTGCACCAGGTTGCGGCTGCAGAAAGTATCGGTGCAAGTGGCATCCCAGACGAAGGGTTTGCCACCGCGGAACGGGAAGATGGTCATGCCATCTGGCCTTTTGCCATCCCCTCAATTCAGCCCCACCGGCTCAAGCTGGGAAGGGAAGCCTGCAGCGTCCAAGCCATGCTTAATGACCTCGTTGAGGGCAGTATGGCGTGGAATGCGGACGGCACTGTGGCGACAGGAAAGCGGGTGGAGGCCGAAAGAGTCCACGGTGGAACCGCAGCGACATTGGTGTGGCTGGCAGATCCGGAGGCCGAGCCTCAGGGAAACGTTGATTGGCAGGCAATGGTTGTCTAGCTGCATGCCAGTGGAGAAGGAGGGCAGAGCATGGAGCCAGGCACCACTGTGGGGTTTGGAGGCCGCACGGAAACAAGCAAGGCGGTGCTGGTCGAGCTGGCGCGTGAGCCTGTATGAGGCCAGGCTGCACTGGATGGCATCCCAAGTGCGTTAGGGGGACTTGACGTCAACAGGCGGCCTCACGTTCTCTGAACACAGATGGTTCTGTTGTGTTTTGAAGAACCCTGCTGACAAGGACGCGGCATAAGGTTACCGACGAAAGATACGCCGGCAAAGCTAGTGAGATCGGGGATCGGAGGCCTAGGCCACCATACCTGACCGGTTAGAGCACATTATGTTTTGGGTTTTAATCCCGCAGGGGTTAGCTTTGCTTTTCATCCTTATAAGGTTCATAAAATAAAGCACCAGTAATGCTCTGGCATCGATTTAATCAACTTTCCTCTCCCTCCTAATTGTTGGCAGTGTGCCTAAATCAGAAAACATTATTATCATTATTATTTTTGATATTTCTATCTTGTTATAACCTTTTTTACACAGCCAAAACCCACTTTGTATTGTCCTGTACCATTCTGTGCCGTCTCTAATGTTTTTCTTCATGTTAGCCCTTATGGCCAATAAAGAAACCATTATTATCATCCCTTTCCATTCTGAGTTCAAATCCCGCCGAGGTTAACTATGCCTTTCATCCTTACGGGGGTCGATAAAATAAAGTACCAGTAATGCTGGCCTTGTGCCAAAAGTAGAAACAATTATTTTGTTACAGCTTTCTACATTCTGGGTTCAAATCCTGTTGAGGTCAACTATGCCTGTCATCCTTCTGGGGATGGTGGTGGTGGTGGTAGTTGGTGCTGTAGTGGTGATTGTGGTTGTAGTGGTGGTTGTGGTTGTAGTGGTGATGGCTGTGATGATGGTATTGGTAAAGGCAGTAGTGGTGACGGTTGTGGTGGTTGTAGTGGGGGCTGTAATGGTGGTAGTGGTGTGGTAGGGTGGGTAGTAGAGTACCAGTAAAATACTGGGATTGATTTAATCAACTTCCCGTTCCCCCAAATTGCAGGCATTGTGCCTAAATTATAAATCATTATTACTTGGCAGTATCGGTAGAGGGTCAGACACCATACTTTGAGGCATAGAGTTACGGGCCTTGCCATTTGAGTTTAAATCCCGCCGAGGTTAACTTTACCTTTCATTCTTACGAGGTCGATAAAATAAAGTACCAGTAATGTACTGGGATAATTACTGGCCTTGTGCCAAAAGTAGAAACAATTATTACTATTATTAGACTACTGAGTTGGCAGAATGACTAGAGTGCCAGACAAAATGCTTTATGGTATTTCTTTGGGCTCTTTATGTGCTGAGTTCAAACTCCACAAAATCAACTTTGCCTTTTATCTCTCCAGGGTCAATAAAATACAGTGCCAGTAGTGTACTGGGGTCGATCTGATTGACTTTCCCCTCTCCAAATTACTGGCCTGGTTCATCGTTATTATTATTATTATTATTATTATTAACAAAGGTGGTGGATTGGCAGTATTGGTAGAGGGTCGGACGCCATGCTTTGCAGCATAGAGTTGTGGCCCTTTACGGTCTGAGTTCAAATCTCGCCGAGGTTAACTTTGCCTTTCATCCTTACAGGGTCGATAAAATAATAAAATAAAGCACCAGTAATGCACTGAGGTTTATTTAATTGACTACCCCGCCCCCCCCCCCAAAAAAAAGTGTTGGCCTTGTGCCTAAATCTGAAACCCTTATAATTATTATTATTATTATTATCAAGTCATATGACCTCAAACATCAAGTACCTTCTGCAGGATTGGTTGGGAATTCCAAGAAGTCCTAATTTCTATAAAGACACCATGATAGGTATTATATTTAGCTTGTTGAGACATGTTAGTTTGTTAGGAATGGAGCCAAATTCACCAGTTACTATAGGTACAACCTTAGCTCTTGGATTCCATGTTCTTGAAATTTTCAACTGTAAATGATTATCCATTTCTTTTTTAATGTTCTTTGCTAGCTATATTGAGAAGTTAAGGGCCGAAACACTTGATTGAGGGAGAGGGGCTTCTTCTCTAAAGACCTTCTGCTGTCCAGCTCTCCTAAGAGTTCCTTACCACCACTGAACATCTATAATGTCACATCTTTGCTAGCTATATTGTGTATTGTGATCACCAGAGCTATCTACTTCTATAATGTCACATTTTTGCTAGCTATATTGTGTATTGTGATCAGCAAGAATGGCTACATCTATAATGTCACATCTTTATTAGCTATACTGTGATTACCAGAGGTATTTACATCTATATAGTAACATCTTTGTTAGCTATATTGTGATCACCAATTATGGCTACATCTATCATGTCACATCTTCAGGCCTCTTAACCACAATAACATCTACTTGACACTGCTCCATCACTATTAGTTTGGATATGAAAATCCCAGAAAATTTCTACAGATTTGTTGTTATGTAACAGTTAGAGAAATAGCAAATCACATTAACCCCTGGGTCACTGTCACCTTTATAAAGCAATATGGGCACATAAGTGCCAAAGTAACGAGAAATAGGTGGTCGGCAGGAGTTAGTATGGACTTGCAAGTCCTCATGGCCCCTTGGCACTAATGCCGCTTTATGGGTCCTAAGGCAACAGTGACAAGACTGACAGTAAATGGCAGAAAGCCCAATTGTCACACCTTGTGGCAGCAAAAGCCATTTAACAGCTTTCTTCTCTAATGGGGCTGAAAACAGAGCCAAATAATGAGCAGGTTCCTGTGGTTATTGTTCCAGTAATACAGTCAGTCATAGCACCAGTTCCTTTTCTGTCATAGCACCAGTAATACAGTCAGTCATAGCACCAGTAATACAGTTAGTCATAACACCAGTTCATTTTCTATCATAGCACCAGTAATACAGTCAGTCATAGCACCAGTTCCTTTTCTGTCATAGCACTAGTAATACAGTCAGTCATAGCACCAGTTCCTTTTCTGTCATAGCACAAGTAATACAGTCAGTCATAGCACCAGTTCCTTTTCTGTCATAGCACTAGTAATACAGTCAGTCATAGCACCAGTTCCTTTTCTGTCATAGCACCAGTAATACAGTCAGTCATAGCACCAGTTCCTTTTCTGTCATAGCACAAGTAATACAGTCAGTCATAGCACCAGTTCCTTTTCTGTCATAGCACTAGTAATACAGTCAGTCATAGCACCAGTTCCTTTTCTGTCATAGCACTAGTAATACAGTCAGTCATAGCACCAGTTCCTTTTCTGTCATAGCACTAGTAATACAGTCAGTCATAGCACCAGTTCCTTTTCTGTCAAAGCACCAGTAATACAGTCAGTCATAGCACCAGTTCCTTTTCTGTCATAGCACCAGTAATACAGTCAGTCATAGCACCAGTTCCTTTTCTGTCATAGCACTAGTAATACAGTCAGTCATAGCACCAGTTCCTTTTCTGTCATAGCACTAGTAATACAGTCAGTCATAGCACCAGTTCCTTTTCTGTCATAGCACTAGTAATACAGTCAGTCATAGCACCAGTTCCTTTTCTGTCATAGCACCAGTAATACAGTCAGTCATAGCACCAGTTCCTTTTCTGTCATAGCACCAGTAATACAGTCAGTCATAGCACCAGTTCCTTTTCTGTCATAGCACTAGTAATACAGTCAGTCATAGCACCAGTTCCTTTTCTGTCATAGCACTAGTAATACAGTCAGTCATAGCACCAGTTCCTTTTCTGTCATAGCACCAGTAATACAGTCAGTCATAGCACCAGTTCCTTTTCTGTCATAGCACTAGTAATACAGTCAGTCATAGCACCAGTTCCTTTTCTGTCATAGCACCAGTAATACAGTCAGTCATAGCACCAGTTCCTTTTCTGTCATAGCACCAGTAATACAGTCAGTCATAGCACCAGTTCCTTTTCTGTCATAGCACTAGTAATACAGTCAGTCATAGCACCAGTTCCTTTTCTGTCATAGCACTAGTAATACAGTCAGTCATAGCACCAGTTCCTTTTCTGTCATAGCACCAGTAATACAGTCAGTCATAGCACCAGTTCCTTTTCTGTCATAGCACTAGTAATACAGTCAGTCATAGCACCAGTTCCTTTTCTGTCATAGCACCAGTAATACAGTCAGTCATAGCACCAGTTCCTTTTCTGTCATAGCACAAGTAATACAGTCAGTCATAGCACCAGTTCCTTTTCTGTCATAGCACTAGTAATACAGTCAGTCATAGCACCAGTTCCTTTTCTGTCATAGCACCAGTAATACAGTCAGTCATAGCACCAGTTCCTTTTCTGTCATAGCACTAGTAATACAGTCAGTCATAGCACCAGTTCCTTTTCTGTCATAGCACTAGTAATACAGTCAGTCATAGCACCAGTTCCTTTTCTGTCATAGCACCAGTAATACAGTCAGTCATAGCACCAGTTCCTTTTCTGTCATAGCACTAGTAATACAGTCAGTCATAGCACCAGTTCCTTTTCTGTCATAGCACCAGTAATACAGTCAGTCATAGCACCAGTTCCTTTTCTGTCATAGCACCAGTAATACAGTCAGTCATAGCACCAGTTCCTTTTCTGTCATAGCACTAGTAATACAGTCAGTCATAGCACCAGTTCCTTTTCTGTCATAGCACTAGTAATACAGTCAGTCATAGCACCAGTTCCTTTTCTGTCATAGCACCAGTAATACAGTCAGTCATAGCACCAGTTCCTTTTCTGTCATAGCACTAGTAATACAGTCAGTCATAGCACCAGTTCCTTTTCTGTCATAGCACCAGTAATACAGTCAGTCATAGCACCAGTTCCTTTTCTGTCATAGCACCAGTAATACAGTCAGTCATAGCACCAGTTCCTTTTCTGTCATAGCACTAGTAATACAGTCAGTCATAGCACCAGTTCCTTTTCTGTCATAGCACCAGTAATACAGTTAGTCATAACACCAGTTCCTTTTCTGTCATAGCACCAGTAATACAGTCAGTCATAGCACCAGTTCCTTTTCTGTCATAGCACTAGTAATACAGTCAGTCATAGCACCAGTTCCTTTTCTGTCATAGCACTAGTAATACAGTCAGTCATAGCACCAGTTCCTTTTCTGTCATAGCACCAGTAATACAGTCAGTCATAGCACCAGTTCCTTTTCTGTCATAGCACTAGTAATACAGTCAGTCATAGCACAAGTAATACAGTCAGTCATAGCACCAGTTCCTTTTCTGTCATAGCACTAGTAATACAGTCAGTCATAGCACCAGTTCCTTTTCTGTCATAGCACCAGTAATACAGTTAGTCATAACACCAGTTCCTTTTCTGTCATAGCACTAGTAATACAGTCAGTCATAGCACCAGTTCCTTTTCTGTCATAGCACTAGTAATACAGTCAGTCATAGCACCAGTTCCTTTTCTGTCATAGCACCAGTAATATAGTCAGTCATAGCACCAGTAATACAGTCAGTCATAGCACCAGTTCCTTTTCTGTCATAGCACCAGTAATACAGTCAGTCATAGCACTAGTTCCTTTTCTGTCATAGTACTAGTAATACAGTCAGTCATAGCACCAGTTCCTTTTCTGTCATAGCACTAGTAATACAGTCAGTCATAGCACCAGTTCCTTTTCTGTCATAGCACCAGTAATACAGTCAGTCATAGCACCAGTTCCTTTTCTGTCATAGCACCAGTAATACAGTCAGTCATAGCACCAGTTCCTTTTCTGTCATAGCACTAGTAATACAGTCAGTCATAGCACCAGTTCCTTTTCTGTCATAGCACTAGTAATACAGTCAGTCATAGCACCAGTTCCTTTTCTGTCATAGCACTAGTAATACAGTCAGTCATAGCACCAGTTCCTTTTCTGTCATAGCACCAGTAATACAGTCAGTCATAGCACCAGTTCCTTTTCTGTCATAGCACCAGTAATACAGTCAGTCATAGCACCAGTTCCTTTTCTGTCATAGCACTAGTAATACAGTCAGTCATAGCACCAGTTCCTTTTCTGTCATAGCACTAGTAATACAGTCAGTCATAGCACCAGTTCCTTTTCTGTCATAGCACCAGTAATACAGTCAGTCATAGCACCAGTTCCTTTTCTGTCATAGCACTAGTAATACAGTCAGTCATAGCACCAGTTCCTTTTCTGTCATAGCACCAGTAATACAGTCAGTCATAGCACCAGTTCCTTTTCTGTCATAGCACAAGTAATACAGTCAGTCATAGCACCAGTTCCTTTTCTGTCATAGCACTAGTAATACAGTCAGTCATAGCACCAGTTCCTTTTCTGTCATAGCACCAGTAATACAGTCAGTCATAGCACCAGTTCCTTTTCTGTCATAGCACTAGTAATACAGTCAGTCATAGCACCAGTTCCTTTTCTGTCATAGCACTAGTAATACAGTCAGTCATAGCACCAGTTCCTTTTCTGTCATAGCACCAGTAATACAGTCAGTCATAGCACCAGTTCCTTTTCTGTCATAGCACTAGTAATACAGTCAGTCATAGCACCAGTTCCTTTTCTGTCATAGCACCAGTAATACAGTCAGTCATAGCACCAGTTCCTTTTCTGTCATAGCACCAGTAATACAGTCAGTCATAGCACCAGTTCCTTTTCTGTCATAGCACTAGTAATACAGTCAGTCATAGCACCAGTTCCTTTTCTGTCATAGCACTAGTAATACAGTCAGTCATAGCACCAGTTCCTTTTCTGTCATAGCACCAGTAATACAGTCAGTCATAGCACCAGTTCCTTTTCTGTCATAGCACTAGTAATACAGTCAGTCATAGCACCAGTTCCTTTTCTGTCATAGCACCAGTAATACAGTCAGTCATAGCACCAGTTCCTTTTCTGTCATAGCACCAGTAATACAGTCAGTCATAGCACCAGTTCCTTTTCTGTCATAGCACTAGTAATACAGTCAGTCATAGCACCAGTTCCTTTTCTGTCATAGCACCAGTAATACAGTTAGTCATAACACCAGTTCCTTTTCTGTCATAGCACCAGTAATACAGTCAGTCATAGCACCAGTTCCTTTTCTGTCATAGCACTAGTAATACAGTCAGTCATAGCACCAGTTCCTTTTCTGTCATAGCACTAGTAATACAGTCAGTCATAGCACCAGTTCCTTTTCTGTCATAGCACCAGTAATACAGTCAGTCATAGCACCAGTTCCTTTTCTGTCATAGCACTAGTAATACAGTCAGTCATAGCACCAGTTCCTTTTCTGTCATAGCACAAGTAATACAGTCAGTCATAGCACCAGTTCCTTTTCTGTCATAGCACTAGTAATACAGTCAGTCATAGCACCAGTTCCTTTTCTGTCATAGCACCAGTAATACAGTTAGTCATAACACCAGTTCCTTTTCTGTCATAGCACTAGTAATACAGTCAGTCATAGCACCAGTTCCTTTTCTGTCATAGCACTAGTAATACAGTCAGTCATAGCACCAGTTCCTTTTCTGTCATAGCACCAGTAATACAGTCAGTCATAGCACCAGTAATACAGTCAGTCATAGCACCAGTTCCTTTTCTGTCATAGCACCAGTAATACAGTCAGTCATAGCACCAGTTCCTTTTCTGTCATAGTACTAGTAATACAGTCAGTCATAGCACCAGTTCCTTTTCTGTCATAGCACTAGTAATACAGTCAGTCATAGCACCAGTTCCTTTTCTGTCATAGCACCAGTAATACAGTCAGTCATAGCACCAGTTCCTTTTCTGTCATAGCACCAGTAATACAGTCAGTCATAGCACCAGTTCCTTTTCTGTCATAGCACCAGTAATACAGTCAGTCATAGCACCATTTCCTTTTCTGTCATAGCACTAGTAATACAGTCAGTCATAGCACCAGTTCCTTTTCTGTCATAGCACCAGTAATACAGTCAGTCATAGCACCAGTTCCTTTTCTGTCATAGCACCAGTAATACAGTCAGTCATAGCACCAGTTCCTTTTCTGTCATAGCACCAGTAATACAGTCAGTCATAGCACCAGTTCCTTTTCTGTCATAGCACTAGTAATACAGTCAGTCATAGCACCAGTTCCTTTTCTGTCATAGCACCAGTAATACAGTCAGTCATAGCACCAGTTCCTTTTCTGTCATAGCACCAGTAATACAGTCAGTCATAGCACCAGTTCCTTTTCTGCCATAGCACCAGTAATACAGTCAGTCATAGCACCAGTTCCTTTTCTGTCATAGCACTAGTAATACAGTCAGTCATAGCACCAGTTCCTTTTCTGTCATAGCACCAGTAATACAGTCAGTCATAGCACCAGTTCATTTTCTGTCATAGCACCAGTAATACAGTCAGTCATAGCACCAATTCCTTATCTGTCATAGCACCAGTAATACAGTCAGTCATAGCACCAGTTCCTTTTCTGTCATAGCACTAGTAATACAGTCGGTCATAACACCAATTCCTTTTCTGTCATAGCACCAGTAATACAGTCAGTCATAGCACCAGTTCCTTATCTGTCATAGCACAAGTAATACAGTCAGTCATAGCACCAGTTCCTTTTCTGTCATAGCACCAGTAATACAGTCAGTCATAGCACCAATTCCTTATCTGTCATAGCACTAGTAATACAGTCAGTCATAGCACCAGTTCCTTTTCTGTCATAGCACCAGTAATACAGTCAGTCATAGCACCAGTTCCTTTTCTGTCATAGCACCAGTAATACAGTCAGTCATAGCACCAGTTCCTTTTCTGTCATAGCACTAGTAATACAGTCAGTCATAGCACCAGTTCCTTTTCTGTCATAGCACCAGTAATACAGTCAGTCATAGCACCAGTTCCTTTTCTGTCATAGCACCAGTAATACAGTCAGTCATAGCACCAGTTCCTTTTCTGTCATAGCACCAGTAATACAGTCAGTCATAGCACCAGTTCCTTTTCTGTCATAGCACTAGTAATACAGTCAGTCATAGCACCAGTTCCTTTTCTGTCATAGCACCAGTAATACAGTCAGTCATAGCACCAGTTCCTTTTCTGTCATAGCACCAGTAATACAGTCAGTCATAGCACCAGTTCCTTTTCTGTCATAGCACTAGTAATACAGTCAGTCATAGCACCAGTTCCTTTTCTGTCATAGCACCAGTAATACAGTCAGTCATAGCACCAGTTCCTTTTCTGTCATAGCACCAGTAATACAGTCAGTCATAGCACCAATTCCTTATCTGTCATAGCACTAGTAATACAGTCAGTCATAGCACCAGTTCCTTTTCTGTCATAGCACTAGTAATACAGTCAGTCATAGCACCAATTCCTTTTCTGTCATAGCACCAGTAATACAGTCAGTCATAGCACCAATTCCTTTTCTGTCATAGCACCAGTAATACAGTCAGTCATAACACCAATTCCTTTTCCAGGGATGACAGGAAAATCAACTTCCACCTCAATTACTGAAGCAGAAGATGCAAAGGCAACCCTTCCCAATCCTAAGATAGAGAAAGCTACTTCACACATGGACTCCAAGGTAAATGATGCTGAAGTTTCTCATCCTAAGAACACCATCCTATTCATTTGTGAAAATGAGGACAAAATAGTGGCTGAAAATGGCTGACATAATGTTAGAATCGGATTAGAAAAGAAGAAGAGAAAAACGAAAGGAAAATACCCAGTTCTATCAGAAGGTATCTAAAATACAAGTTAAAGTGTTGTTCTTATAAATACAGTCATCAGAATTAGCTAAATTTTGTTTTGCTTAATAAAGTGTCAATTGGATAGGACAGCCATGAAATATATGGATTGACATAGAAGTGGTAGATTGTTACAGAAAGTACCCAGGTGGTGGTAGACTTTAAAGACAAAAGATTGACATAGAAGTGGTAGATTGTTACAGAAAGTACCCAGGTGGTGGTAGACTTTAAAGACAAAAGATTGACATAGAAGTGGTAGATTGTTACAGAAAGTACCCAGGTGGTGGTAGACTTTAAAGACAAAAGATTGACATAGAAGTGGTAGATTGTTACAGAAAGTACCCAGGTGGTGGTAGACTTTAAAGACAAAAGATTGACATAGAAGTGGTAGATTGTTACAGAAAGTACCCAGGTGGTGGTAGACTTTAAAGACAAAAGATTGACATAGAAGTGGTAGATTGTTACAGAAAGTACCCAGGTGGTGGTAGACTTTAAAGACAAAAGATTGACATAGAAGTGGTAGATTGTTACAGAAAGTACCCAGGTGGTGGTCTGACACAACCTAATTAGTAGGTTGCCACAGGTGTGGGTGGACAATCTTAAATGTTTTTCATGTTTAGTATCTTGTGTTAGTGTGTTTCATGGTGTAGTAGTTACAGTGTTCAGCCCACAACCATAAGGTCATCAGTTCGATTACTGGCAGCGTATTGGGTCCTTGAGCAAGACACTTATTTCACATTGCTGCAGTTCACTCAACTAGAAAAATAAGTAGTACTACCTGTAATTCAAAGGGCCAACTATATCACACTGAATCTCCCTGATAACTATGTTAAGGGTGCATGTTTCTCTGGAATGCTCAGTCACTTACATGTTAATTTCATGAAAAGGCTGTTCCATTGATTGAATCAACTGAAACACTTGTTGTAGCTGACGGAGTGCCAGTTATTATTAGTTAGTTTTAATGAAAATCTATAGTAGTTAGTATTGGTGACTATAGAGGTAGTTAGTATTGGTGGCTATAGTAGTAGTTAGTATTGATGGCAATAGCAGTTAGTACTGATAGTTTTAGTAGTTAGTATTGGTGGCTATAGTAGTAGTTAGTATTGGTGGCTATAGTAGTAGTTAGTACTGGTGGCTATAGTATTAATTAGTATTGATGGCTATAGTAGTAGTTAGTATTGGTGGTGATAGTAGTTTAGTACTGCTAGTTATAATAGTTAATATTGGTAGTTATAATAGTTAATATTGGTGGTTATAATAGTTAATATTGGTGGTTATAATAGTTAGTATTGGTGGCTATAGTAGTAGTTTGTACTGGTGGCTGTATTAGTAGTATAGATGCCTGTAGTAGTTAGTATTGGTGACTATAGTAGTTAGTATTGGTGACTATAGTAGTTAGTATTGGTGACTATAGTAGTTAGTATTGGTGACTATAGTAGTTAGTATTGGTGACTATAGTAGTTAGTATTAGTGACTATAGTAGTTAGTATTGGTGACTATAGTAGTTAGTATTGGTGTCTATAGTAGTTAGTATTGGTGACAATAGTAGTTAGTATTGGTAACAATGGTAGTAGTTAGCATAGATGTCTGTAGTAGTTAGTATTGGTAACTATAGTAGTTAGTGTTGGTAACAATAGTAGTAGTTAGCATTGGTGTCTATAGTAGTTAGTATTGGTGACTATAGTAGTAGTTAGTCAAAATAATGACCACATGTGAAAAGGAAAATTTCCCCTGTGCTCATTCATTGAGTTTTTAGTTAATCTTTATTAAAACGTTTCTTCCAGTTAAACATAGAAATAATATATGTGGTGTGGAGGAGGAGGTTATAAATTAGCTACAGACTTCTTTTAACTACTTAACCTTCTGTCCTACTCCAAAATCCATTGGCATATTGCCCAAACACTTATTCAGTCATGCCTGCAACTACATTTTAACTTAACTAAGACTGGACAGCCAGAGACTAGATAATTCAATGGCCATTCATATTAGACTGACCAGTTGGCTGTTGCTATTAACTCATGCTTTTGTTATTTTTCATATATTACCATGGCTATACAACTGGTGAATTCAATGTAAAATTCAGGCCACCTGCCTACCATTAGGCTGTGAATTTACAGTTGTTAGAGCGTAGGACAAAATACTTTGCAGTATATATTATAGTTAGCTGCAGTCTGAGTTAATGTTCTGTAAACATCAATTTAGTATTTCATATTTTTGGAGTTGATAAAATAAGTACTAGTCTAGTGTGGTGGATTGTGGAATTGTTAGAGTATCAGGTGAGATACCTTGAGGTATAAGTCCCAGCCAGATCTGTGCATTCTACGTTCAAATCCTGCTAAAACCTACTTTGTGTGGTCGACTGAATCTATTGCCCAGTTTAACATGACCTTTACAAGCCCTCTCAGACTGGTCACACTAATGTAGTTGGTGTTCAGTTGTAACATTTAAAGGTCAGTGTCTGCAGGTGAAATGGGAGTGGGGAGGGGACCCATATGGTAGTTATGTTGGGGGGAGGGAGAAATGTTTAGTGTGGGATCAAGAGCAAGGAAATAGCTAGTTCAAAGAAACACAGGTAGTAGTAGTAGTAGTAGTAGTAGTAGTAGTAGTAGACAAATATGTGAGCAGTTCTGTAATGTAGACCTACCATATTTATTTGTGCAACAACAGTACTGCCTGTGATATGTGACCAGTACTGGTATGTAGGTCTATGATGTCTGTAAATGCAACATCACTATCCTATATATATGACCAGTACTATAATGTGAATCTATGTCTGTTTATGTAACAACATCACTGTCCTAGGTGAGCAGTACTATAATGTGGGCTTAAGATGTCTGTATATGTAACAGCATCAATGTCCTATAATGTGGGCTTAAGATGTCTGTATATGTAACAACATCACTGTCCTATAATGTGGGCTTAAGATGTCTGTATATGTAACAGCAGCACTGTCCTATATATGTGAGCAGTACTGTAATGTAGGTATTTGATGTCTGTATAACAGTAACACTGTCTCAGATATATATGACCAGTACTGGTATGTAGGTCTATGATGTCTGTAAATGCAACATCACTGTCCTATATATGTGAGCAGTACTGTAATGTGAATCTATGATGTCTGTATGTGTAACAGCAGCACTGACCTATATATATATATATAACCAGTACTGCAATATAAATCTATGTCTGTATATGTAACGACAGCAGCACTGTCCTATATATGTGAGCAGTACTATAATGTGGGTTTATGATGTATGTCTGTATAGCAGCAGCAGAGTCCAAGACATCACCAGCGCTGTAATGTGGGTCTATGATGTCTGTATATGTAACAGCAGCATTGTCCTATATATGTGACCAGTACTATAATGTGGGTTTATGATGTATGTAGGTACAACAATAATACTGTCCCAGATATGTGAACAGTACTGTACTATGAATCTCTGATGTCTGTATATGTAACACCAGCACTGTCCTATATATATGACCAGCACTGTAATGTGAATCTATGATGTCTGTATATTTAACAACAGCGCTGTCCTTTATATATGACCAGCACTGTAATGTGAATCTATGATGTCTGTATATGTAACAGTAACACTGTCCTATATATATGACCAGCACTGTAATGTGAATCTATGTCTGTATATGTAACAGTAACACTGTCCTATACATATGACCAGCACTGTAATGTGAATCTATGATGTCTGTATATGTAACACCAGTACTGACCTATATATATGACCAGCACTGTAATGTGAATCTATGATGTCTGTCTATGTAACAGTAACACTGTCCTATATATATGACCAGCACTGTAATGTGAATCTATGATGTCTGTATATGTAACACCAGTACTGACCTATATATATGACCAGCACTGTAATGTGAATCTATGATGTCTGTATATGTAACTAACACTGACCTATATATATATGACCAGCACTGTAATGTGAATCTATGATGTCTGTATATGTAACACCAGTACTGACCTATATATATGACCAGCACTGTAATGTGAATCTACGATGTCTGTATATGTAACAGTAACACTGACCTATATATATGACCAGCACTGTAATGTGAATCTATGATGTCTGTATATGTAACAGTAACACTGTCCTATATATATGACCAGCACTGTAATGTGAATCTATGATGTCTGTATATGTAACACCAGTACTGACCTATATATATGAGCAGTACTGTAATGTGAATCTATGATGTCTGTATATGTAACAGTAACACTGACCTATATATATGACCAGCACTGTAATGTGAATCTATGATGTCTGTATATGTAGCAGTAACACTGACCTATATATATATGACCAGCACTGTAATGTGAATCTATAATGTGTGTATATGTAATGTAACAGTAACACTGACCTATATATATGACCAGCACTGTAATGTGAATCTATGTCTGTATATGTAACAGTAACACTGTCCTATATATATGACCAGCACTGTAATGTGAATCTATGTCTGTATATGTAACAGTAGCACAGTCCTATATATATGACCAGCACTGTAATGTGAATCTATGTCTGTATCTGTAACAGTAACACTGTCCTATACATATGACCAGCACTGTAATGTGAATCTATGATATCTGTATATGTAACACCAGTACTGACCTATATATATGACCAGCCCTGTAATGTGAAACTATATCTGTATATGTAACAGTAACACTGTCCTATATATATGACCAGCACTGTAATGTGAATCTATGTCTGTATATGTAACAGTAACACAGTCCTATATATATGACTAGCACTGTAATGTGAATCTATGTCTGTATATGTAACAGTAACACTGTCTTATACATATGACCAGCACTGTAATGTGAATCTATGATATCTGTATATGTAACACCTGTACTGACCTATATATATGACCAGCCCCGTAATGTGAAACTATATCTGTATATGTAACAGTAACACTGTCCTATATATATGACCAGCACTGTAATGTCAATCTACGATGTCTGTATATTTAACAACAGCACTGTCCTTTATATATGTAACAGTAACACTGTCCTATACATATGACCAGCACTGTAATGTGAATCTATGATGTTTGTATATGTAGCACCAGTACTGACCTATATATATGACCAGCCCTGTAATGTGAATCTATATCTGTATATGTAACAGTAACACTGTCCTATATATATGACCAGCACTGTAATGTGAATCTATGATGTCTGTATATTTAACAACAGCACAGTCCTATATATATGACCAGCACTGTAATGTGAATCTATGATGTCTGTATATGTAACAGTAACACTGACCTATATATATGACCAGCACTGTAATATGAATCTATGATGTCTGTATATGTAACAGTAACACTGACCTATATATATGACCAGCACTGTAATGTGAATCTATGATATCTGTATATGTAACACCAGTACTGACCTATATATATGACCAGTACTGAATGTGAATCTATGATGTCTGTATATGTAACAGTAACACTGACCTATATATATGACCAGCACTGTAATGTGAATCTATGATGTCTGTATATGTAACAGTAACACTGTCCTATACATATGACCAGCACTGTAATGTGAATCTATGTCTGTATATGTAACAATAACACTGTCCTATACATATGACAGCACTGTAATGTGAATCTATGTCTGTATATGTAACAGTAACACTGTCCTATACATATGACCAGCACTGTAATGTGAATCTATGATGTCTGTATATGTAACACCAGTACTGACCTATATATATGACCAGCACTGTAATGTGAATCTATGTCTGTATATGTAACAGTAACACTGTCCTACACATATGACCAGCACTGTAATGTGAATCTATGTCTGTATATGTAACAGTAACACTGTCCTATACATATGACCAGCACTGTAATGTGAATCTATGATGTCTGTATATGTAACAGTAACACTGTCCTATATATATGACCAGCACTGTAATGTGAATCTATGATGTCTGTATATGTAACACCAGCACTGTCCTATATATATGACCGGCCCTGTAATGTGAATCTATGTCTGTATATGTAACAGTAACACTGACCTGTATATATGATCAGCACTGTAATGTGAATCTATGATGTATGTATATGTAACAGCAGCACTGTCCAAGGCATATGACCAGCACTGTAATGCATGTGCCATGACAACAATGCTATGGGTGATACACAAATAAAAGAATGGTACAACATGTTAAAAGACGGCCACACATTAGGAGAGTGACCAGTATTCCGGGACCCTGTCAATAAGCTGCAATGAAGTTGTTAACAAGAGAGAACAGAGATTGATCGTCCAGGGAATCAGTGTCATGTTACATACTATCAGTAAAGATTCTGCATATGCAATTTTAAAGGAGGTTTGGGGCCTGCATAAAGTGTGTGAAGGTATAAGGGGCCTACTTTGAAGGGGATTAGCAATTGAACCCAACCAAGTATGCAATTTTTCCCTTCAGCTTATTGTCAGATATTTTTTCAACAGCTCTCGCGTGTGTGTCTAATTAGACAATGTATAGTCTGTGCGGATAAAGAATTCATCAAATAAGTGTGTGTGCGTGTGCATATGTGTGGGTGTGTTTGTGTGTGCGTGTGTGTGTGTGCGCGAGTGTGTGTGATTATATTTACTGTTTGTTTATGACCCATAACATAGTGGTTCAACATTAAGAGATCAATATAATAACTACCTTAGCTAACATCCTTTTATACATACAAACAGACACAGAGGAAGATATAGAAATAGTCAGATATGCAGGTAGGTATAATAGATCAATAGACAGATACAGAGAAAGGCAAGCAAATCTATATTAACCCTTTAGCATTTACATTACTCTATATTTGCTATTGTATTTTTGTGGTAAAGGTTTTACTCTACATAGTTATCTAACATAATATCAAATCTATGAGATTTCGATATTATTTCAAGAACAGTACCTTAATATAAGTATGAACAGCCAGTTATGGTCGGTTTGAACAGAGAGAGGTCAGAGAATTCTGGCTGGATATGGCTGGTTTAAATGCTAATGGGTTAATACTGGTAGAGAAAAGTAGACAAATATATATTAATACTGGCAGAAAAAAAAAACAGACAGATATATATATATAGTAGTAATAGATAGGTAAAAATATCCAAGATATAGAGCAACTCAAGTCTGTAGGACAAGTTTGAATATAATTACTAAGGCCAGTTACTACATCCAAGGTACATACAATTCGTTAGTCCTGAGGACCAACTTGTTCAAGCTGTGCCAGTGAAAACGAACCGGTTCATACAGTCCATTTCTGTCGGCACATATTGAACAAGTTGGTCCTCAGGGTTAATGAATCGTATGTACCTGGTATGGCACCATTGTAGTAACTGGCCTTAATAATTATTTATATATTGGGACACTGCATCCTTCAAAATCTCCATGCTTCCTGAAATTCGCCAACACTACACCTGATATTCTCCCTCCATACACACGCATGCATATGTGTGTGTATCATGACTCAAACACTGTTCACTTTCCTGACATTTGTACATTATTCTATGTACTATACATGCACCTTTGATGAGTTGTAGTGCACCTGAGCACTGTACACAATAATTTTCATTGTTTCATTATATATATATGTATCATCATCATCATCATTTTACGTCCGCTTTTCCCTGCTTGCAAGGGTGGGACGGGAACTGATTCTGGCTTTATTTCTACAGCTGGATGCCCTTCCTAACACCAACCTCATTTACAGTGAGTGCTGGGTGGTTTTTTGCCGTGGCACCTCCACGACCACTTTGCAGTGAAATGATATCATCTCATTTCTACAGCTGAGTAAACTGGAGCAATGTGAAATAAAGTGTCTTGCTCAAGGAAACAACACATCACTCGGTCTGAGAATTGAACTCACAACCTTTCGACTGCAAGGCCAATGCTCTAAATATATATATATATATATATATATATATATATATATATATTATATATATATATATTATATATATATATATTATATATATATATATTATATATATATATATATATATATATATATATAATATATATATATATAATATATATATATATATTAAACAATA
>CAXHJY010001768.1:60000-67500 GCA_964016885.1 Eledone cirrhosa
GAAGGAATGGGAATTGAATCCACAACATTACGAATATGGTAAATATATATATATATATAACAAAGGAAATGTGGTAAAGAACCAGATGGACCATAACGCACCAAAGTACTCAATACTTAGGGTAGTAGAGTGAGTAATAGGAACGAGTAGGACCTCGACGGCTGAGCTCAAGCCGTTTCGACGGCTAATTCTGGACTACTAGTCGGGGTCCTATTCGTTCCTATATATATATATATATATATATAATATATAAGTGAAGTATTTCTGTCGGAAAGGTACAGGAAAAAAGAGTGCTCTATGTAGGCTACAGAGCTTATTATATATATTCCCATTGTTGACAACAAAAGTTTTCTCCCTGCATACTTGAAGACAACTGTATGATGCCTATGTTTGAAGTGCAATGCTGCATAGTACTGAAACATGGGCAGTGACAGCAGAAGACATGCATAAACTAGAGAGAAATGAAGCAGCCATGCTTTGTTAGACGTGTAATGTAAATGTGAAAGACAGAGCTGGGATGAACTGAAGCAGAAACTGGGTTTAAGTGGAATCTGAGGTTGTGTGCGGGAGAGAACACCGCATTGGTATGGACATGTGATGCACATGGATGATGATCAATGTGTGACAAAGTGCTAGGAATTGCCAGTGGATGGAAGCCGCAGTAGATGTAGACCAAGAAAGACCTGGGCAGAAGTGGTGAGAGCTGACCTCAAATTGCTAAGACTCACAGAGGAGATGACAAAGGAACCCGGCAATTGGAGAGATGCCATGTTGAGAAGGACCTGTCCAACCCATGCAAGCATGGAAAAACTGACATAGAAATGATGATGATGATGATAATGGTAGTGAAATTAATTTGAAAAAATAAAACCAGAACATACATAATATAAGTGATGAACAGGCATGGAGGAAAAAGAAAGTATGAAAGAAGAGGAAGATGACTTCACAATAGAAATATCTCTTGTTCTAGTAATTTCTAAAACTATCCTAGAGAAACCTCTTTAGATTTTAAAGCCTACCTGCTGTGTTATATAGAAGGGTGGATGATGATGTCTCTGTCTCTCGAGGGTAGACATCGTCAAAGGGTGGAGCTAATTTCATTGATCATGACTCAACCATGGGTTATGTGTTTTAGCTTAGTTTATATTTTTACTGTTCAGTCAGAAAGGGAAGGGTAGTGCTTATTATTCTGTTTCAAGGACACTGAGACTGGTGGAAGAGAAGTACGGTATTCTTAACCGAAAACCTGGTCTGAATGCTTGCAACAGAGTGGACTCTGTTAAAGGCACTCAAGAGTCAAATGCTCATATTAAACTAGGTGATGGATTAAGTCTACCACTTGTGCAGTGTTCAAGAGGTAAGATGAAGGGGAGCCTCAGCCTGACTCTTCACAGGGAAACAGTGTAGATATAAGCTCTTCTGAGTAAGAAATGATGATGGAGTAGGTGAAGTAAGTATTTTACTAGCTGAGAAGTGGGTAGATAATTGAAGTAGTTAGAGTGACAAAATTATCAAACTTAGAATGGTCGTAGACAACAGAAGGACAATGGTTATTTCTACATATGTGCCACTGTCAGGATTAAGTAAAAAAACAAAAGGATCATTTCTATAAGGACCTCTTACAGATGACAACTTTTTCATCTTCACTGGAGCCTTCAATGGATATGTTGAGTAACACCAGGATAGCTATGTTACAATGGACAGTGCCTATGGATATGTCTTGAGAAATGAAAAGGGATCAAGGTTCCTAGAATTCAGTGATGCAACTGACCTAACTAATTGCAACACAAATTTCAGGAAACCAGCCAAACACTTGATCACCTACCAATCAGGTGGACATACAAGTCAGATTGTTTACTTTCTCATTAGAAAATGGGACAAATATATAGATGGTTTTGAATGTTAGGTCCTGGAAAAAAATGCACTCCCAACATAAATTGGTTATTAGTGATGCCAGAATAAAGACTAAGCAAAACCAAAATAAATCTTAAGAAAAATCTATGGAAGCTAAAATACCTCTCTGTTAAATATAGGTTCAGGAAAGCTCTACATGAGACATATAATGAAAGGGAAGAGGATATAGATACATATGACAGAGAGGACAACTGCAATCCACAGATGAAACCCTTGGCTGGAACAAGGTTCCAACCAGACGAAGGGTGACCCTGTGGTGGAACAGCACTGTAGACTAAAGCTAAACGACAGGCAGACACGGAAAGACAGGGAAAATGGCAGCAACAAAGAACACTATCAAGCATCTAAGAAAAAAAGCTAGACTTCTAGTTTAATAGCACTTGACCCCTTTGTTACCAGCCTAGCCAAAACCAGCTCGGGTTCTATGAAATAAAACCATCCATTTTAAAGGTTTCTAGTTTAAATTTAAATCTTCCAACATAATTTCATATAAGAACCTTACATTAAGTTACTATCTTGTGGATTGGCAGTATCAGTAGAGGGTCGGACGCCATGCTTTCCAGCATAGTTACGTCCCTTTACGATCTGAGTTCAAATCCCGCCGAGGTTGACTTTGCCTTTCATCCTTACGGGGTCGATAAAATAAAGTACCAGTAATGCACTGGGTAATTGCTGGCCTTGTGCCTTAAGTAGAAACAATTAAGTTACTATCTTAGTAATGAAATAATTAATAATTTTAGTAAATGCCTTACAATTCTTCATTAATTAATTAAAACATTAATTAATTAGAAACGTGGTGATGAAAGGGTTAAGAAAGTAGAAAACAAGATTTGCCAACGTTCTGCACATTGCAAAGCAGTGTATCAGTGTAAATGTATTTGAAATTACATCAGTGCACTTAGCCTCATTGATGCCCAGAAAAAAGAGGCCTGGAAATGCTACCATGAGAGGTAGATGAATATGGAGAATGAGTGACAGGAAGAGAGGCTACCCCCGGTAGACTCAACAGAGGGACAAACTATCAAAGTTGACAGTTATAGGGTCAAAGAAGCAACCAGGGAGATCTTCTTCGCCCACTTATTCCTGAGAAGGTTGTGGTGACAGAGTCTTCAAACACTCCTTCCAGTGGGTCTTGTTAGAAGCAACCATCTCCAACTGATCTGGTTGGATCCCCAATCGAGAACAGCCAAGCTTATGGATGTTATCCAACCATCTTACTCAGGGTCAACCCCTGGGTCTCTCATCAGTTGGTTTTTCCCGTAAAATCTGTCCAACAATTCTTTCCTGAGAATTTCTAACCACATACTGATTCTCGGCATGTGGTTAGAATCAGGGAGATGAAAAATTAAAAAGCTTTTAGACTATCAGGGTTAACTGTTGAGATGCTGAAATTAACTGGTGAAGCAGGAGTCAAGCCAGTCACCTGCAGAGTCAATCAGGTAATACATAACAGTATGAGACCCAATTACTGGTATAGCAGCATAATCATTTACTGTTACAAGGGAAAAGGAGATGCTTTTAGAAAGGAGAAAATACAGAGGCATAAACTAACGGATCAAGTTATGGAAGTGACAGAAAGACTTTTAGCACAACTAATTAGGGAAATAGTCAAATTAGATAAGATGCAGTTTGGTTCTGTGCCAGAAAGAAGCACCACAGGTGCCCTGTTCTTAAAGAGACAACTACAAGAGAAGTTTCTAGCTAAGTGTAAACTGCTATATCTAACTTTTGTTGATCTGAGGCATACTTTGAAGGATGTGATGTTAATGTGTATGAATAGCAAGGCATGGATGAGCTGAGAAAGAAACTAAGTATAAGAGGTATTAAATGAAGTATACAAGAGAAAAGAATGTGCTGGTATGGCTATATGATGCATATGGATGATAATCATTGGGTGAAGAAGTGCCAAGATTTCCCAGTGGAATGAAGTTGTAGTAGAGGACGGGCAAGGAAAACCTTGACAGAAGTGGAGACAGATCTCAAAACACTGATCTTCAGAGAGATGACGAATAAATGCAATTGGAAAGGACCTGTTCAAACCATGCAAGCATGGAGAAGCAGACATAAAAAGGATATGTGTATATATATATATATATATATCATGACAAAAAGCATCACACTGTAAAGTGGTCGTGTAGGTGTCACGACAAAAAGTACCCAGCACACACTGTAAATGTGATTGGCGTTAAAAAGGACATCCAGCCGTAGAAACCAAGCTGAAATCAGTTCTGTGTGAGCGAAATATGTTCATCTGACCTGATCTCTCACAAAAAGACAGCCTGTCTCTTCCCACCACTGCTCCTATTTTCACTCTTGAATATGGCTGCCTTGCAGCAAAGTGACCTCTCTAGTGTAGTGTCACTATAAAATGCACTAAATACATTCCATGAAGTGGTTGGGAGGAGTCTTCAATTATGTCAAGGACCTGACAACCTCTTAAGTGTTGGTGCCATGATAAAATGCACCCAATGTACTCTGTAGAATGGTCAACATCAAAAAGGACAACCAGCCTTAGTAACTATGTCCTCTTCTCTCAACCCCACCAAAAGGACAGAAAAGACTCTTCTGCCACACCAAGGACATGACATCCTCCTTGGTACTGGAGCCATGATAAAATACACCCAATAAACTCTGTAAAGTGGTTAGCATCAAGCAGGGCATCCAGTCATAGAAACCATTCCAACACTGGAATGTATCCGAGATATGGTCCTTTGAATATGTAGCCCCAATTAAGAACTGACTTGGTCTGTAACAATCTGTCTAACTAATGCCAGCATGAGAAAACAGATATCAAATTATGATGATGATGATGATTTATAAAATATGTGGGTGCGTGTTTTTGGTCTATCAGTCTTGGTGCAACAAACTCTGGAGGGAAATAAACCAACTATTGCTTGGAATACAACAACAAAAGAAAAATAAATTCAAAGACCTTGTTTTCAGTGGTGTAGCATTATATATGCATATATTTATTTGTAAACAGACACAGACACACACACACACAAATACATGCATGCATATATATATATATATATACACAAACACACACATGCATGCATATATATATATATACACAAACACACACACACATATATATATATATATATATATATATATATATAGGCGCTCACACACATACACATACACAAATCTTTATGTTCATGTATATTTAAAACCTCGAACAAATGTGTGCTTATCTCAAGTGCCCCTGCCTTAATCCATCCTCTTTGATGAGTAATGATACATCTGCTCTCCACACTTGACTAAACCCTGTACCCAGATCAATAAACTGCAGTATTAGAACCAGAGAACCAAAGAACCAGGCTGGATGTTACAACTAATGCACCAAAAACTTAAGTATTACTCAAAGAGTTGTAGATTCGCTAGAATGTTGGACAAGATGCCTTATAGCTTTTGGCATTTTTAGTTCAAATCCTCTTGTAGTCAACTTGGGTAGTAGGCTTAATCTGTTGTCTAGTTTAACACTACAACCTAGTCCATGGGTGTCTTTAATGGAGTCCATTCTGTTGCAGTTTGAGGATACCATCCTTCCTCTCTCTCTCTCTTATTGGTCTCAGAGACACCGGAAAGAGTTAAAGGCACTGGCTTTCCTCTCACTGGTCTCAGAGACTCTAAAAAGGGTTACAGGCACTGCATTTCCTCTCAGTAGTCTCAGAGACTCTAAAAAGGGTTACAGGCACTGCATTTCCTCTCAGTAGTCTCAGAGACTCTAAAAAGGGTTACAGGCACTGCATTTCTTCTCAGTAGTTTCAGAGACTCTAAAAAGGGTTACAGGCAGTGCATTTCCTCTCAGTTGTCTCAGAGACTCTAAAAAGGGTTACAGGCACTGCATTTCCTCTCCGTAGTCTCAGAGACTCTAAAAAGGGTTACAGGCAGTGCATTTCCTCTCCGTAGTCTCAGAGACTCTAAAAAGGGTTACAGGCACTGCATTTCTTCTCAGTAGTTTCAGAGACTCTAAAAAGGGTTACAGGCACTGCATTTCCTCTCAGTAGTCTCAGAGACTCTAAAAAGGGTTACAGGCACTGCATTTCCTCTCCGTAGTCTCAGAGACTCTAAAAAGGGTTACAGGCAGTGCATTTCCTCTCCGTAGTCTCAGAGACTCTAAAAAGGGTTACAGGCAGTGCATTTCCTCTCCGTAGTCTCAGAGACTCTAAAAAGGGTTACAGGCACTGCATTTCTTCTCAGTAGTTTCAGAGACTCTAAAAAGGGTTACAGGCAGTGCATTTCCTCTCAGTTGTCTCAGAGACTCTAAAAAGGGTTACAGGCAGTGCATTTCCTCTCCGTAGTCTCAGAGACTCTAAAAAGGGTTACAGGCACTGCATTTCTTCTCAGTAGTTTCAGAGACTCTAAAAAGGGTTACAGGCAGTGCATTTCCTCTCAGTTGTCTCAGAGACTCTAAAAAGGGTTACAGGCAGTGCATTTCCTCTCCGTAGTCTCAGAGACTCTAAAAAGGGTTACAGGCACTGCATTTCTTCTCAGTAGTTTCAGAGACTCTAAAAAGGGTTACAGGCAGTGCATTTCCTCTCAGTTGTCTCAGAGACTCTAAAAAGGGTTACAGGCAGTGCATTTCCTCTCCGTAGTCTCAGAGACTCTAAAAAGGGTTACAGGCACTGCATTTCTTCTCAGTAGTTTCAGAGACTCTAAAAAGGGTTACAGGCAGTGCATTTCCTCTCCGTAGTCTCAGAGACTCTAAAAAGGGTTACAGGCACTGCATTTCTTCTCAGTAGTCTCAGAGACTCTAAAAAGGGTTACAGGCACTGCATTTCTTCTCAGTAGTTTCAGAGACTCTAAAAAGGGTTACAGGCAGTGCATTTCCTCTCAGTAGTCTCAGAGACTCTAAAAAGGGTTACAGGCAGTGCATTTCCTCTCCGTAGTCTCAGAGACTCTAAAAAGGGTTACAGGCACTGCATTTCCTCTCCGTAGTCTCAGAGACTCTAAAAAGGGTTACAGGAACTGCATTTCCTCTCAGTAGTCTCAGAGACTCTAAAAAGGGTTACAGGAACTGCATTTCCTCTCAGTAGTCTCAGAGACTCTAAAAAGGGTTACAGGCACTGCATTTCCTCTCCGTAGTCTCAGAGACTCTAAAAAGGGTTACAGGCACTGCATTTCCTCTCCGTAGTCTCAGAGACTCTAAAAAGGGTTACAGGCACTGCATTTCCTCTCCGTAGTCTCAGAGACTCTAAAAAGGGTTACAGGCACTGCATTTCCTCTCCGTAGTCTCAGAGACTCTAAAAAGGGTTACAGGAACTGCATTTCCTCTCAGTAGTCTCAGAGACTCTAAAAAGGGTTACAGGAACTGCATTTCCTCTCAGTAGTCTCAGAGACTCTAAAAAGGGTTACAGGCACTGCATTTCCTCTCAGTAGTCTCAGAGACTCTAAAAAGGGTTACAGGCACTGCATTTCCTCTCAGTAGTCTCAGAGACTCTAAAAAGGGTTACAGGCAGTGCATTTCCTCTCAGTAGTCTCAGAGACTCTAAAAAGGGTTACAGGCAGTGCATTTCCTCTCCGTAGTCTCAGACTCTAAAAAGGGTTACAGGCACTGGCTTTCCTCTCAGTAGTCTCAGA
>CAXHJY010001768.1:72500-97500 GCA_964016885.1 Eledone cirrhosa
AGCATTTGTACTGGCAGTATCTGGTCAGAATTCTCTCACCTCATTTTGTTCAAACTGGCTGTAACCAGCCGCTCATACTGATGCTATGGTATTGTTCTCAAAATAAATAATATCAAAATCTCATAGATTTGATATTATGTGAGATAATTATGTGAGATAATTATGTAAGGTAAAGCCTTTACCACGAAAATACAATAGTAAATATAGAGTAATGCAAACGCTAAAGGGTTAAATCTCAGCACAGTCGCCTGTTGCCATTCATCCTTTCAAGGCTGACAAAATATAGAAGCAGGCAAGCGCAGTAGATTAGCAGAATATTTAGATCAGATACCATGCAGTGTTTGTCTTTTTCCACATAATAACGTAATTTTATTGTAAAAGAAAATGCAAGGGTCTTTTGTGGTTATGAAAATGGAAAAGGAAGGGAAAGGCAAGGACTCAAGTGTCACAGAAGAATGGGGAGGGGGATTCTGGCTCTTTGGATTCTGAGTTCAAATTCTGCTGTGGTTTACTGGCAAAAGTCTCTGTGTGTTATGTGTAGGGGTGGGGGGGGGGTGCATAATTCATCACCTTTAGCAGAGACTACAAGTCTACTCTGTGGCAAGCATTTGTCTTAAGACTTCAGCTTGAGACTGTCTCCCTCTCCCCCATCCCCAGCTCCACCAGTCTTGGAGGCCACTGAAAAAAGTCCTGCCTCCAGACTGGTGGAAAGGAGAGAAGGATCATTGTTAAACTGAAGGCCTAGGCTGAATGTCTAGCCATTAAATTAAATAAAAGATAACCAGACTTATGACATGACTTGCTCCATATATATCTGGAGACATTGCTCCAGTATGGCCACAGCAGTGATGGTTAGACCAAGCTAAACAATCAAAGAATCTAAGATGTTAGAATCTGCTGTTAATTAACTTGTATACATCTTGGTGTAATTAAAAATATTACAATCGTTATCAAAAGGACCCCACCTGAATCCCAAGCCTCCATCCACCACCACTATCACCAACTTTACAATCCCCCCCTGTCCTTCAATGTGGGATCAATAAATTAATACAATATTTTCCAGAGTAGAGTCTGGAGAACAACAATAACAACTACTACTACTACTACTACTACTACTACTACTACTACTACTACTACTATTATATTGATAATAGTCATCATTTTTTTTATCATCATCACGAGCAACACCACTACTATCACCTTCACTAACAACACCACTACTATCACCATCACTAACAACACCACTACTACCACCATCACTAACAACACCACTACTATCATCATCACTAACATCACCACTACTACCATCATCAATAACAACACCACTACTATCACCATCACTAACAACACCACTACTACCACCATCACTAACAACACCACTACTACCACCATCACTAACAACACCACTACTACCACCATCACTAACAACACCACTACTATCACCATCACTAACAACACCACTACTACCACCATCACTAACAACACCACTACTATCATCATCACTAACATCACCACTACTACCATCATCAATAACAACACCACTACTATCACCATCAATAACAACACCACTACTACCACCATCACTAACAACACCACTACTACCACCATCACTAACAACACCACTACTACCACCATCACTAACAACACCACTACTACCACCATCACTAACAACACCACTACTACCACCATCACTAACAACACCACTACTATCACCATCACTAACAACACCACTACTATCACCATCACTAACAACACCACTACTATCACCATCACTAACAACACCACTACTACCACCATCACTAACAACACCACTACTACCACCATCACTAACAACACCACTACTACTACCATCACTAACAATACCACTACTACCACCATCACTAACAACACCACTACTATCACCATCACTAACAACACCACTACTATCACCATCACTAACAACACCACTACTACCACCATCACTAATAACACCACTACTATCACCATCACTAACAACACCACTACTACCACCATCACTAACAACACCACTACTATCACCATCACTAACAATACCACTACTATCATCATCACTAACAACACCACTACTATCATCATCACTAACAACACCACTACTATCACCATCACTACCACCATCACTAACAACACCACTACTATCATCATCACTAACATCACCACTACTACCATCATCAATAACAACACCACTACTATCGCCATCAATAACAACACCACTACTACCACCATCACTAACAACACCACTACTACCACCATCACTAACAACACCACTACTACCACCATCACTAACAACACCACTACTATCACCATCACTAACAACACCACTACTATCACCATCACTAACAACACCACTACTATCACCATCACTAACAACACCACTACTACCACCATTACTAACAACACCACTACTACCACCATCACTAACAACACCACTACTACCACCATCACTAACAATACCACTACTACCACCATCACTAACAACACCACTACTATCACCATCACTAACAACACCACTACTATCACCATCACTAACAACACCACTACTACCACCATCACTAATAACACCACTACTATCACCATCACTAACAACACCACTACTACCACCATCACTAACAACACCACTACTATCACCATCACTAACAATACCACTACTATCATCATCACTAACAACACCACTACTATCATCATCACTAACAACACCACTACTATCACCATCACTAACAACACCACTACTACCACCATCACTAACAACACCACTACTACCACCATCACTAACAACACCACTACTACCACCATCACTAACAACACCACTACTATCACCATCACTAACAACACCACTACTACCACCATCACTAACAATACCACTACTACCACCATCACTAACAACACCACTACTATCATCATCACTAACAACACCACTACTACCACCATCACTAACACCACTACTATCATCATCACTAACAACACCACTACTACCACCATCACTAACAACACCACTACTACCACCATCACTAACAACACCACTACTATCATCATCACTAACAACACCACTACTATCACCATCACTAACAACACCACTCCTACCATCATCACTAACAACACCACTACTACCACCATCACTAAATACCACTACTATCACCATCACTCACACCACTACTACTACCATCACTAACAACACCACTACTACCACCATCACTAACAACACCGCTACTACCACCATCACTAACAACACCACTACTACCACCATCACTAACAACACCACTACTACCACCATCACTAACAACACCACTACTATCACCATCACTAACAACACCACTACTACTATCATCACTAACATCACCACTACTACCATCATCAATAACAACACCACTACTATCACTATCAACACCACTACTACCACCATCACTAACAACACCACTACTACCACCATCACTAACAACACCACTACTATCATCATCACTAACAGCACCACTACTACCACCATCACTAGCAACACCACTACTACCATCATCACTAACATCACCACTACTACCATCATCAATAACAACACCACTACTATCACCAACACTAACAACACGACTACTACCACCATCACTAACAATACCACTACTACCACCATCACTAACAACACCAGTACTATCACCATCACTAACAACACCACTACTACCATCATCAATAACAACACCACTACTACCACCATCACTAACAACACCACTACTACCACCATCACTAACAACACCACTACTAACACTAACAACACGACTACTATCACCATCACTAACAACACGACTACTATCACCATCACTAACAACACCACTACTATCACCATCACTAACAACACCACTACTATCACCATCACTAACAATACCACTACTATCACTATCAACACCACTACTATCATCATCACTAACAACACCACTACTATCATCATCACTAACAACACCACTACTATCATCATCACTAACAACACCACTACATTCACCATCACTAACACTAACAACACCACTACTACCACCATCACTAGCAACACCACTACTATCACCATCACTAACAACACCACTACTAACACCATCACTAACAACACCACTACTACCACCATCACTAACAACACCACTACTATCACCATCACTAACAACACCACTACTACCACCATCACTAGCAACACCACTACTATCATCATCACTAACATCACCACTACTACCATCATCAATAACAACACCACTACTATCACCATCACTAAGAACACCACTACTATCACCATCATTAACGATACCACTACTACCACCATCACTAACAACACCACTACTACCACCATCACTAACAACACCACTACTATCACCATCACTAACAACACCACTACTACCACCATCACTAGCAACACCACTACTATCATCATCACTAACAACACCACTCCTACCATCATCACTAACAACACCACTACTATCACCATCACTAACAACACCACTACTACCACCATCACTAACAACACCACTACTATCAACATCACTAACAACACCACTACTATCACCATCACTAACAACATCACTACTACCACCATCACTAACAACACCACTACTACCACCATCACTAACAACACCACTACTACCACCATCACTAACAACACCACTACTATCATCATCACTAACAACACCACAACTACCACCATCACTAACAACACCACTACTATCATCATCACTAACAACACCACTACTACCATCATCAATAACAACACCACTACTACCACCATCACTAACAATACCACTATTATCACCATCACTCACACCACTACTACTACCATCACTAACAACACCACTACTACCACCATCACTAACAACACCACTACTACCACCATCACTAACAACACCACTACTATCACCATCACTAACAACACCACTACTATCACCATCACTAACAACACCACTACTACCACCATCACTAACAACACCACTACTATCACCATCACTAACAACACCACTACTACCATCATCACTAACAACACCACTACTATCACTAACAACACCATTCCTACCATCATCACTAACAACACCACTACTAGCATCATCACTAACAACACCACTACTATCACCATCACTAACAACACCACTACTACCATCATCACTAACAACACCACTACTATCACTATCAACACCACTACTATCATCATCACTAACATCACCATCACTAACAACACCACTACTACCACGATCACTAACAACACCACTACTATCACCATCACTAACAACACCACTACTACCATCATCACTAACAACACCACTACTATCACTAACAACACCATTCCTACCATCATCACTAACAACACCACTACTAGCATCATCACTAACAACACCACTACTATCACCATCACTAACAACAACACTACTACCATCATCACTAACAACACCACTACTATCACCATCACTAACAACACCACTACTACCACCATCACTAACAACACCACTACTACCACCATCACTAACAACACCACTACTACCACCATCACTAACAACACCACTACTATCACCATCACTAACAACACCACTACTACCATCATCATTAACAACACCACTACTAACACCATCACTAACAACACCACTACTACCACCATCACTAACAACACCACTACTATCACCATCACTAACAACACCACTACTGCCACCATCACTAACAACACCACTACTATCACCATCACTAACAACACCACTACTATCACCATCACTAACAACACCACTACTATCATCATCACTAACAACACCACTACTACCATCACTAACAATACCACTACTACCATCATCACTAACAACACCACTACTATCACCATCACTAAAAACACCACTACTATCACCATCACTAACAACACCACTACTATCACCATCACTAACAACACCACTACTATCACCATCACTAACAACACGACTACTATCACCATCACTAACACTAACAACACGACTACTATCACCATCACTAACAACACGACTACTATCACCATCACTAACAACACCACTACTATCACCATTACTAACAACACCACTACTATCACCATCACTAACAATACCACTACTATCACTATCACTAACAACACCACTACTATCACTAACAACACCACTACTATCATCATCACTAACAACACCACTACTATCATCATCACTAACAACACCACTACTATCATCATCACTAACAACACCACTACTATAACCATCACTAACACTAACAACGCCACTACTACCACCATCACTATCAACACCACTGCTATCACCATCACTAACAACACCACTATTACCATATTCACTAACAACACCACTACTATCACTAACATCACCACTACTACCACCATCACTAACAACACCACTACTATCACCATCACTAACAACACCACTACTACCACCATCACTAACAACACCACTACTATCACCATCACTAACAACACCACTACTATCACCATCACTAACAACACCACTACTATCACTAACAACAGCATTCCTACCATCATCACTAACAACACCACTACTATCACCATCACTAACAACACCACTACTACCATCATCAGTAACAACACCACTACTACCATCATCACTAACAACATCACTACTATCACCATCACTAACAACACCACTACTACCATCATCACTAACAACACCACTACTATCACCTTCACTAACAACACCACTACTATCATCATCACTAACAACACCACTACTACCAGCATCACTAACAACACCACTACTACCACCATCACTAACAACACCACTACTACCACCATCACTAACAACACCACTACTACCACCATCACTAACAACACCACTACTATCACCATCACTAACAACACCACTACTACCATCATCACTAACAACACCACTACTATCACTGACAACACCATTCCTACCATCATCACTAACAACACCACTACTACCACCATCACTAACAACACCACTACTACCACCATCACTAACAACACCACTACTATCATCATCACTAACAACACCACTACTACCACCATCACTAACAACACCACTACTATCATCATCACTAACAACACCACTACTACCACCATCACGAACAACACCACTACTACCACCATCACTAACAACACCACTACTACCACCATCAATAACAACACCACTACTACCATCATCAATAACAACACCACTACTATCACCATCACTAACAACACCACTACTATCATCATCACTAACAACACCACTACTACCATCACTAACAATACCACTACTACCATCATCACTAACAACACCACTACTATCACCATCACTAAAAACACCACTACTATCACCATCACTAACAACACCACTACTATCACCATCACTAACAACACCACTACTATCACCATCACTAACAACACGACTACTATCACCATCACTAACACTAACAACACGACTACTATCACCATCACTAACAACACGACTACTATCACCATCACTAACAACACCACTACTATCACCATTACTAACAACACCACTACTATCACCATCACTAACAATACCACTACTATCACTATCACTAACAACACCACTACTATCATCATCACTAACAACACCACTACTATCATCATCACTAACAACACCACTACTATCATCATCACTAACAACACCACTACTATAACCATCACTAACACTAACAACGCCACTACTACCACCATCACTATCAACACCACTACTATCACCATCACTAACAACACCACTATTACCATATTCACTAACAACACCACTACTATCACTAACATCACCACTACTACCACCATCACTAACAACACCACTACTATCACCATCACTAACAACACCACTACTACCACCATCACTAACAACACCACTACTATCACCATCACTAACAACACCACTACTATCACCATCACTAACAACACCACTACTATCACTAACAACAGCATTCCTACCATCATCACTAACAACACCACTACTATCACCATCACTAACAACACCACTACTACCATCATCAGTAACAACACCACTACTACCATCATCACTAACAACATCACTACTATCACCATCACTAACAACACCACTACTACCATCATCACTAACAACACCACTACTATCACCTTCACTAACAACACCACTACTATCATCATCACTAACAACACCACTACTACCAGCATCACTAACAACACCACTACTACCACCATCACTAACAACACCACTACTACCACCATCACTAACAACACCACTACTACCACCATCACTAACAACACCACTACTATCACCATCACTAACAACACCACTACTACCATCATCACTAACAACACCACTACTATCACTGACAACACCATTCCTACCATCATCACTAACAACACCACTACTACCACCATCACTAACAACACCACTACTATCATCATCACTAACAACACCACTACTACAACCATCACTAACAACACCACTACTATCACCATCACTAACAATACCACTACTATCATCATTACTAACAACACCACTACTATCATCATCACTAACAACACCACTACTATCACCATCACTAACGACACCACTCCTACCATCATCACTAACAACACCACTACTACCACCATCACTAACAATACCACTACTATCACCATCACTCACACCACTACTACTACCATCACTAACAACACCACTACTACCGCCATCACTAACAACACCACTACTACCACCATCACTAACAACACCACTACTACCACCATCACTAACAACACCACTACTATCACCATCACTAACAACACCACTACTACCACCATCACTAACAACACCACTACTACCATCATCACTAACATCACCACTACTACCATCATCAATAACAACACCACTACTATCACCAACACTAACAACACGACTACTACCACCATCACTAACAATACCACTACTAACAACACTACTACTACCACCATCACTAACAACACCAGTACTATCACCATCACTAACAACACCACTACTACCACCATCACTAATAACACCACTACTATCACCATCACTAACAACACCACTACTACCACCATCACTAACAACACCACTACTACCACCATCACTAACAACACCACTACTACCACCATCACTAACAACACCACTACTATCATCATCACTAACAACACCACTACTACCATTACTAACAACACCACTACTACCATCATCACTAACAAAACCACTACCATCACCATCACTAACAACACCACTACTATCACCATCACTAACAACACCACTACTATCACCATCACTAACAACACCACTACTATCACCATCACTAACAACACCACTACTATCACCATCACTAACAACACGACTACTATCACCATCACTAACAACACTACTACTATCACCATCACTAACAACACCACTACTACCACCATCACTAACAACACCACTACTATCACCATCACTAACAACACCACTACTACCACCATCACTAACAACACCACTACTACCACCATCACTAACAACACCACTACTACCATCATCAATAACAACACCACTACTATCACCATCACTAACAACACCACTATTAGCACCATCACTAATAAAACCACTACTATCATCATCACTAACAACACCTCTACTACCACCATCACTAACAACACCACTACTATCACCATCACTAATAACACCACTACTATCACCATCACTAACAACACCACTACTACCATCATCAGTAACAACACCACTACTACCATCATCACTAACAACACCACTACTATCACTATCAACACCACTACTATCACCATCACTAACAACACCACTATTAGTACCATCACTAATAAAACCACTACTATCACCATCACTAGCAACACCACTACTATCACCATCACTAACAACACCACTACTACCACCATCACTAACAACACCACTACTACCACCATCACTAACAATACCACTACTACCACCATCACTAACAACACCACTACTATCATCATCACTAACAACACCACTACTACCACCATCACTAACAACACAACTACTATCATCATCACTAACAACTCCACTACTACCACGATCACTAACAACACCACTACTACCACCATCACTAACAACACCACTACTACCACCATCACTAACAACACCACTACTATCACCATCACTAACAACACCACTACTACCATCATCAATAACAACACCACTACTACCACCATCACTAACAACACCACTACTACCACCATCACTAACAACACCACTACTATCATCATCACTAACAACACCACTACTAACACCATCACTAACAACACCACTACTATCATCATCACTAACAACACCACTACTACCATCACTAACAACACCACTACTACCATCATCACTAACAACACCACTACCATCACCATCACTAACAACACCACTACTATCACCATCACTAACAACACCACTACTATCACCATCACTAACAACACCACTACTATCACCATCACTAACAACACGACTACTATCACCATCACTAACAACACGACTACTATCACCATCACTAACAACACCACTACTAACAACACCACTACTACCACCATCACTAACAACACCACTACTATCACCATCACTAACAACACCACTACTACCACCATCACTAACAACACCACTATTATCATCATCACTAACAACACCTCTACTATCACCATCACTAACAACACTATTACTACCATCATCACTAACAACACCACTACTATCACCATCACTAACAACACCACTACTATCACCATCACTAACAACACCACTACTACCACCATCACTAACAACACAACTACTACCATCATCAATAACAACACCACTACTATCACCATCACTAACAACACTACTATTAGCACCATCACTAATAAAACCACTACTATCATCATCACTAACAACACCACTACTACCACCATCACTAACAACACCACTACTATCACCATCACTAATAACACCACTACTATCACCATCACTAACAACACCACTACTACCATCATCAGTAACAACACCACTACTACCATCATCACTAACAACACCACTACTATCACTATCAACACCACTACTATCACCATCACTAACAACACCACTATTAGCACCATCACTAATAAAACCACTACTATCACCATCACTAGCAACACCACTACTTTCACCATCACTAACAACACCACTACTACCACCATCACTAACAACACCACTACTACCACCATCACTAACAATACCACTACTACCACCATCACTAACAACACCACTACTATCATCATCACTAACAACACCACTACTACCACCATCACTAACAACACAACTACTATCATCATCACTAACAACACCACTACTACCACCATCACTAACAACACCACTACTACCACCATCACTAACAACACCACTACTATCACCATCACTAACAATACCACTACTATCACTATCAACACCACTACTATCATCATCACTAACAACACCACTACTACCACCATCACTAACAACACCACTACTATCACCATCACTAACACCACCACTACTATCACCAACACTAACAACACGACTACTACCACCATCACTAACAATACCACTACTATCACCAACACTCACACCACTACTACTACCATCACTAACAACACCACTACTACCACCATCACTAACAACAACACTACTACCACCATCACTAACAACACCACTACTACCACCATCATTAACAACACCACTACTATCACCATCACTAACAACACCACTACTACCATCATCACTAACATCACCACTACTACCATCATCAATAACAACACCACTACTACCACCATCACTAATACCACCACTACTACCACCATCACTAACAACACCACTACTACCACCATCACTAACAACACCACTACTATCATCATCACTAACAACACCACTACTACCACCATCACTAACAACACCACTACTACCATCATCACTAACATCACCACTACTACCATCATCAAAAGCAACACCACTACTATCACCAACACTAACAACACGACTACTACCACCATCACTAACAATACCACTACTAACACCATCACTAACAACACCACTACTACCACCATCACTAACAACACCAGTACTATCACCATCACTAACAACACCACTACTACCACCATCACTAACAACACCACTACTACCATCATCACTAACATCACCACTACTACCATCATCAATAACAACACCACTACTACCACCATCACTAACAACACCACTACTACCACCATCACTAACAACACCACTACTATCATCATCACTAACAACACCACTACTATCATCATCACTAACAACACCACTACTACCACCATCACTAACAACACCACTACTATCATCATCACTAACAACACCACTACTATCATCATCACTAACAACACCACTACTACCACCATCACTAACAACACCACTACTACCACCATCACTAACAACACCACTACTATCATCATCACTAACAACACCACTACTATCATCATCACTAACAACACCACTACTATCACCATCACTAACATCACCACTACTACCATCATCAATAACAACACCACTACTATCACCAACACTAACAACACGACTACTACCACCATCACTAACAACACCAGTACTATCACCATCACTAACAACACCACTACTACCATCATCAATAACAACACCACTACTACTACCATCACTAACAACACCACTACTACCACCATCACTAACAACACCACTACTATCATCATCACTAACAACACCACTACTACCACCATCACTAACAACACCACTACTATCATAATCACTAACAACACCACTACTACCACCATCACTAACAACACCACTACTACCACCATCACTAACAACACCACTACTACCACCATCACTAACAACACCACTACTATCATCATCAATAACAACACCACTACTATCACCATCACTAACAACACCACTACTATCATCATCACTAACAACACCACTACTACCATCACTAACAACACCACTACTACCATCATCACTAACAACACCACTACTATCACCATCACTAAAAACACCACTACTATCACCATCACTAACAACACCACTACTATCACCATCACTAACAACACCACTACTATCACCATCACTAACAACACCACTACTATCACCATCACTAACAACACCACTACTATCACCATCACTAACAACACCACTACTATCACCATCTCTAACAACACCACTACTATCATCATCACTAACAACACCACTACTATCACCATCACTAACAACACCACTACTATCACCATCTCTAACAACACCACTATTATCATCATCACTACCAACACCACTACTATCATCATCACTAACAACACCACTACTACCACCATCACTAACAACACCACTACTATCACCATTACTAACAACACCACTACTACCATATTCACTAACAACACCACTACTATCACTAACATCACCACTACTACCACCATCACTAACAACACCACTACTATCACCATCACTAACAACACCACTACTATCACCATCACTAACAACACCACTACTACCATCATCACTAACAACACCACTACTATCACCATCACTAACAACACCACTCCTACCACCATCACTAACAACACCACTCCTACCACCATCACTACCACCATCACTAACAACACCACTACTATCACCATCACTAACAACACCACTACTATCACCATCACTAACAACACCACTACTATCACCATCACTAACAACACCACTACTATTACCATGACTAACAACACCACTACTATCATCATCACTAACAACACCACTCCTACCACCATCAATAACAACACCACTACTACCACCATCACTAACAACACCACTCCTACCACCATCACTAACATCACCACTACTACCACCATCACTAACAACACCACTCCTACCACCATCACTAACAACACCACTCCTACCACCATCAATAACAACACCACTCCTACCATCATCACTAACAACACCACTACTACCACCATCATTAACATCACCACTACTACCACCATCACTAACAACACCACTCCTACCACCATCACTAACATCACCACTACTACCACCATCACTAACAACACCACTCCTACCACCATCACTAACAACACCACTCCTACCACCATCAATAACAACACCACTCCTACCACCATCACTAACAACACCACTCCTACCACCATCAATAACAACACCACTACTACCACCATCACTAACAACACCACTCCTACCACCATCACTAACATCACCACTACTACCACCATCACTAACAACACCACTCCTACCACCATCACTAACAACACCACTCCTACCACCATCAACAACAACACCATCACTAACAACACCACTCCTACCACCATCACTAACATCACCACTACTACCACCATCACTAACAACACCACTACTACCACCATCACTAACAACACCACTCCTACCACCATCACTAACAACACCACTACTACCACCATCATTAACAACACCACTACTATCACCATCACTAACAACACCACTACTATCACCATCACTAACAACACCACTCCTACCATCATCACTAACAACACCACTACTATCACCATGACTAACAACACCACTACTATCACCATCACTAACAACACCACTCCTACCACCATCAATAACAACACCACTACTATCACCATCACTAACAACACCACTACTATCACCATCACTAACAACACCACTCCTACCATCATCACTAACACCACCACTCCTACCACCATCACTAACAACACCACTACTACCACCATCACTAACAACACCACTACTATCACCATCACTAACAACACCACTACTATCATCATCACTAACAACACCACTACTATCACCATCACTAACAACACCACTACTATCATCATCACTAACAACACCACTACTATCACCATCACTAACAACACCACTACTACCACCATCACTAACAACACCACTACTATCACCATCTCTAACAACACCACTACTACCATCATCACTAACAACACCACTACTATCACCATCACTAACAACACCACTACTATCACCATCACTAACAACACCACTACTATCATCATCACTAACAACACCACTACTATCACCATCACTAACAACACCACTACTATCACCATCACTAACAACACCACTCCTACCACCATCACTAACAACACAACTACTATCACCATCACTAACACCACCACTACTATCACCATCACTAACAACACCACTACTATCACCATCTCTAACAACACCACTACTATCATCATCACTAACAACACCACTACTATCATCATCACTAACAACACCACTACTACCACCATCACTAACAACACCACTACTATCACCATTACTAACAACACCACTACTACCATATTCACTAACAACACCACTACTATCACTAACATCACCACTACTACCACCATCACTAACAACACCACTACTATCACCATCACTAACAACACCACTACTATCACCATCACTAACAACACCACTACTACCATCATCACTAACAACACCACTACTATCACCATCACTAACAACACCACTCCTACCACCATCACTAACAACACCACTCCTACCACCATCACTACCACCATCACTAACAACACCACTACTATCACCATCACTAACAACACCACTACTATCACCATCACTAACAACACCACTCCTACCATCATCACTAACAACACCACTCCTACCACCATCACTAACAACACCACTACTACCACCATCACTAACAACACCACTCCTACCACCATCACTAACAACACCACTCCTACCACCATCAATAACAACACCACTCCTACCATCATCACTAACAACACCACTCCTACCACCATCACTAACAACACCACTACTACCACCATCACTAACAACACCACTACTATCACCATCACTAACAACACCACTACTATCACCATCACTAACAACACCACTCCTACCACCATCACTAACAACACAACTACTATCACCATCACTAACACCACCACTACTATCACCATCACTAACAACACCACTACTATCACCATCTCTAACAACACCACTACTACCACCATCACTAACAACACCACTACTATCACCATCACTAACAACACCACTCCTACCACCATCACTAACAACACCACTACTACCACCATCACTAACAACACCACTACTATCACCATCACTAACAACACCACTCCTACCACCATCACTAACAACACCACTACTACCATCATCTCTATCATCACAACCACCATCATCACTAGCATTACCATTACTCTCATCACTGCCATTACCACTATTATTAGCATCACCATCCTTACCATCCATGCCACCACCATTATCACCACAGCCACCACCATCAACACCATAATCATTACTACCATCACCATTATCACTACAACCACCACCACCATTATCATCATCACCACCATCCTCCCTGCCACCAGCATTACCACCACTGCCATCTCCCTACCACCACCATTACCACCACCACCACCCTCCTCACCATTATATCCACCATCACCATCATTACCACCACTGCCATCTCCCTACCACCATTACCACCACTGCCATCTCCCTACCACCACCATTACCACCACTGCCATCACCACCATCATCCCCACCATCATAACCACCATCACCACCATCATCACCTCCAGATAAAAACCATTGCTCTATGCTGACAGAGGTTAGAAAGAGAAGTGAAAATTTAATTATATAGCTGAAAATACAGGTTTTATATATATATATATATATATATATATATACACAGACATACATGGGGTAGTGGTGGTGGCAGAGTGCTGTAGTGTGGGAACATTATAATACATTGATGTTGTGGTGGTTGTAGTGAGAGAGAAGGTACTCACGGGGTGTTGAATAATCCCCCCTCCTACTCTTATTCCCCACACACACACTTATTAAATTTTACTAATCTATCTCCGGCGACATTTTATTTTAAATGGTAACATTCTTGCGACAATTAATTTTCTTTAGACATTAAAAAACATTATACATAACAAAAAAAAAGTAAATTACAAGAAATCTCATAGGTTATAAAATAAATAGGATGGGTTGGGGGTCTCAATATGTAAACTAAACGACTAATACTGGGTTTTTTTTTTAAATCAAGACAACCAAGAAATATTACTGATTTTCCAATCCCTCGCATTTATTCCAACACCCCTATTATTTGGGACCCAAGAGTAGAGGTACTGTGGTGTAGTGTGGGAACATTAAATACATTGAATCTACACTGTAGCACTGCACACACATCAATGTTATAATACGGTGATCTAGTAAAATAGTGTGTAGAGGACCTTGTAAAATTAGTTCAATGTTTAACCCTTTAGCATTTAAACCGGCCATAACCAGCCAGAATTCTCTCACCTCATTCTGTTCAAACTGGTTGTAACCGGCTGCTCATACTCATGTTAAGGTATTGTTATGAAAATAAATAATAGTTTCTACTTTTGGCTTAAGGCCAGCAATTAACCAATACATTACTGGTACTTTATTTTATCGACCCCAGAAGGATGAGAGGCAAAGTTAACCTCGACAAGATTTGAACTCAGACCATAAAGAGACATAACTATGCTAGAAAGCATGGCGTCCAACCCTCTACCGATACTGCCAGATTCAATATTATGTGAGATATTATGTAAGATAAAGCCTTTTCTGTGAAAATACAATAGTGTATATAGAGTAATGTAAATGCTAAAGGGTTAAATGGCAATCACAGTTATTTGACTGCATTGGAAGATACAAACAGAAAGGTTGTCCACACTAACAAAGGACTACCTCTAAGTCTAAAGTCTGTCTCAAGCCAGGAGACTCATCAGGCTGGTGCTTAACCCGGTTGCATGGCGTGAAGCAACTAAGAGTACAAAACTCCCCCCTGGACAGGATGCCAGTCTATCGCGGGGTTAAACTACCAACTATTGCTGGTACTCATTTTCAGCTGTCATTTTACCTCCTATCCTATATCCCTTTTTTTCTGATAAAATACAATTTAAACTAATCAGTGAAGAATTTGGAAGGATTTACTAAAATTATTTGGATTATTAAAATGAAATTTCTAACATAACAAAAAGTTTAAATAAAAAATTTAAATCTAAATAGGAAGCTTTTCAAAGGATAGTTTCGTTCCATAGAACCAGAAGCAGTTTTTTGGGGGTGGGGTGGTATCAAGAGGTTTAAAGAAAGTAGATCTATATCATATACACTTGTTTATATATTTAGTTTGGATTGCCTCGAGAATGTAACCTTATTACATAATGGAGCTGTCTGATGAGATCATGACACTAGTTGCGTGAAATCACATGGCCATTGTTGTCATTGGAATATGTATCAGTTTTATCAATAAAGGACTTTTTAACATCAACAACTTCACATTTTTCTTATTCTATATCATCATCATCATCACCATTTTACGTCCATTCTTCCACGCTAGCATGGGTTAGACAGGTTGTCCTGTTGTGGGCAATGTCAGGTCGGGTGACCTTGTCTTGCTCATACAGAACTGATTTTGCTTGATTTCTACAGCTGGATGCCTTTCCTACCACCAACCTCATTTACAGTGAGTACTGGGTGCTTTTTTACCATGGTGCCTACACAACCACTTTACAGTGTGGGCTGGGTGCTTTTTTGTCGTGACACCTACACAACCACTTTACAGTGGGAGGGGGTGGAGGCATATTGTCTATATGCTTCAGCTTCAGTTTGTTCCCGTGGAAAGTCGGGTCTTCTGTATATCTGCATAATGCCAGAGGTCACGGTCCTGTGTCATCGCCTTTGAGGTGCAATTGGGCAAGGTCCGCTTTTATCACCCCATCCTAGGTCTCTTCATATATATATATATATATATATATATATATATAATCATCTATATATATATATATATATGCAAGCAGGGAAGAGCGGACGTAAAATGATGATGATGATGATATGTAGATAAATCTACCAAAATATACGGTAGTGTCCAATCCGTATGAAGAACTCAATGTAATCCAAATATCATGAAAAGAGAAGATGCATTCAAAAATTTTCGATGAAAATCATAGGAAAACAGAGTCAAGATAAATTAATAAAAACAATGAAATAAAAACAAAGAACAAGTTCGTTATATTAAAAAATTCATCATTTTACGATTGTTTCTAGGATGTATATGTGTGTTGGTATACACACATATACATCCTAGAAACGATCATAAAATGATGAATTTTTTAATATAAAGAACTTGTTCTTTGTTTTTATTTCATTGTTTTTATTAATTTATATATATATATATAATCATCTATATATATACAGGGTGTGGACGATATTTGTTCGCAATTTTCAACTGCTAATTTTATGCAATTTTTTTTTACTTCCGTTGTCACTCTTGTCTTCATAAAAACAGTGACTATATTTCCATTATTTATTTTCAGAATAATTGATTATGAATAATTTTGAACCTCCAAATTTGTGGAAGAGACACGGAGTTCTTCTTGGAATCCGCGCCAGGAGGACAAATAAGGAAATTTCAGAAACTCCCAGAACAACAGGTGGCTCGCTGTCTCATCCAAAGACGTGCCCAGGGTCATGCAAACAAAGTTTCCAGCGACAACATTGGTCTTAGGTGTCGTCAGCAGTCAAAGTGACGTCATGCCACCTCACTTCTTCCCTGTGGGCCTCAAGCTGAACACCAATGGCTACATCCGTGTTCTGAGTGAGGTAGTAAAGCCCTGGATCGACCAAGTAGCTGCAGGTAGGCCGTACGTGTGGCAGCAAGACTCAGCGCCCTGCCATACCAGCCGAAAGACCTAAGCCTGGCTGTCAGAGAACTTCATCAACCACACTTCACCTGACATCTGGCCTCCCAGCTCGCGTGACTGCAACCCCCTTGACTTCTTTGTGTGGGGCGCAGTGGAACGAGACACCAACAGATCTAGCTGCAATACGAAAGACAATCTGAAGGCCAGGATCACAAGTGCATTAGGGGCCTAAGTCGGGCGACAGTGATGAAGGCCTGTAGCCGGTTCCGAGGCCGCCTTGAGGCCATCATCAAAGCCAATGGCGGGTTTATCGAGTGAGATCGAAAGAACAAGTCATCATAATCATCATCATCATCACCGTTTTACGTCCGTTCTTCCACGCTAGCATGGGTTAGACGGGTTGTCCTGTTGTGGGCAGTGTCTGGTCGGCTGACCATGCCTTGCTCATACAGGAACTGATCTGGCTTGATTTCTACAGCTGGATGCCCTTCCTAACACCAACCTCATTTACAGTGAGTGCTGGGTGCTTTTTCGTGGCGCCTACACGTCCACTTTACAGTGTGGGCTGGGTGCTTTTTTGCCGTGGCACCTCCACGACCACCTTGCGGTGGGGGGGGGGGGGGGCATATTGTTTATATGCTTCAGCATGTACCCATGGGAGGTCGGGTACCCTGTATTACTGCGTGACGCCAGAAGTCACGGTCGTGTGTCATTGACTTTGAGAGGTGTAGTTGGGTAAGGTCGGCTTTTATCACCTCATCCCAAGTCATCTTGGGTCTCCCCACTCCGCGGTTTCCATCAACTTCTAGTGCTCTGCACCTTTTTATGCAGCTGTCATCCTTCATACGCATCACATGTCCATACCAGCGTAACCGCCTCTCCTGCACGCAGCATTTGATTCCTCTTATGCTCAGTCTCTCTCTCAATTCATTTATGCTTTGTCGTTCACGTATATTACTGTTACACATCCATCGGAGCATGCAGGCTTCGTTTCTCTCTAATCTACGTAAGTCTTCCACCTTCAGCGCCCAGGTCTCACTACCATGCAACATCGCTGTTCGGATACACGCATCATACAGTCTGCCTTTCATTCTGAGGGAGAAGCCTTTTGCAGCTAGCAGTGGTAGTAGTTCCCTAAACTTCTTCCATCCCGTTCTTACCCTAGTTATTGTACTTTCTGAGCACCCACCTCCGTTGCTAATTCGGTCACCTAGGTAGCAGAAGCTGTCTACTGTTTCTACAGGGCCCTCCCAGAGATTGGTGGTACTTGTTTCCTGTGGCTGTTTGCTTGCTGTTTCAGCACAGCTGCTGCATGTGAATCCTACATTCTTAATTAAGCTTCCTGAGATCCCGCTACATCTCTTGTGTACCCATTGTTTGCATTTGGGGCAAAGAATGGAGTTCCTACCTACACCTTTCCTACATACTGAGCAAGGCCATTTCCCTGAGGGGATCTGGGTTCTGTTTTCTCGTCTACTTATAAGGACCTTAGTCTTTGTCATGTTGACTTTGAGGCCCTTTCTCTCTAGTCCCTGCTTCCAGGTTTGGAATTTATTCTCTAGTTCTACCATAGATTCAGCTATGAGTGCGAGGTCATCAGCATACAGGAGTTCCCATGGGCATCCGGTCTTAAACTCCTCCGCTATTGCCTGCAGGACTATGATGAACAGGAGAGGGCTAAGAACAGAGCCCTGGTGGACCCCAACCTGTACGCTAAATTCCTCGCTATACTCATTGCCAATCCTAACTTTGCTGACTGCTCCCCTATACATGGCTTGTACCGCTTTCACAAGCCATTCATCTACTCCTAGTTTTCTAAGAGCCCACCAGATTACTGCACGTGGAACTCTGTCAAAGGCTTTCTCAAGGTCGACAAATGCCAAGTAGAGTGGCTTACTTTTAGCTAGGTACTTTTCCTGTAATTGCCTCACAAGGAAGAGCGCATCAGTGGTGCCTTTCCCTGGTACAAACCCAAATTGCATCTCGTCTATATTCACCCGGTCCCTAATCAGCTGTGCTATAACTCTTTCTGTTACTTTCATGACCTGGTCCATCAACTTTATACCTCTATAGTTTCCTCTATCTAGTGCATCGCCTTTACCTTTGTAGCAGTTGACAATGATGCTACTGCACCAATCTTTTGGTATGGCCCCCTCTAGTATTACCTGGTTAACAATACGTGTCATGAAGACAAACTGACCCAAGTTTGATAAATATATCTTAAAAAATAAAACTACTGTGTTATTTTTTCCTAGCAAGTAATCTTGCGAACAAATATCGTCCGCACCCTGTATATTACTCTTTTACCTGTTTCAGCCATTCGGCTGAGGCCATGCTGGGGCATATATATATATATAATCATCATCATCGTTTAACATCCATTTTCCACACTAGCATGGGTTAGACAGGTTGTCTCATTTGAGGCAAGTTAGGTCTAATGACTGTGTCTTACTCATAAAGAAATGTTTCTAGCTAGGTTTCTACAGCTGGATGCCCTTCCCAATGCCAAGCATATATCTACACACCTAGTGGCTGAAAAATTACACGTGTTTTTTCCATTCCTTCCTCTTCTCACTCTCTATCTTTCTATTTCATCTTTTATTTTTCATTCTATCTCCTTATGAAGGATTAGTGTCCGAAACGTTAAGACATTTTTCTTATTATTTCAAACATTAAACTATTATATTTCTTCATTGTACTGTGTCATTTGCTTTGTTATTTCTGTTGACATGGAAAATGGAAAAACTAGCAATGTGGCCTATCTACTGAACCTATTAAAGCTCAATTTAAAATACATGATACTCTGTAAGTACTCTATGTAATATAGAGATGGCAGTGTGACTTATTCCAAGAGGAGTGGTTATCATCTCAGTCACATGTAAAACATTTTATATAATTATATAATAAAGTCTGTTATTGTATACATAACAACTGGAAGTGCATAAAATCCTTGCTAGCAGGGCAAGCAGACATTAAAATGACAATGATGATGATGATGATATATATATATATATATTTGCTCTACGGTTCTTATATATTTGATATATATTTATCCTTATCGAGCCCTCTTTAGATTTTAGTCTTCACATTTATTATTATTACTATATATATATATATATATATCAAAGGTGATGACCTCTGGCGTCATGCAGTAATACAGAAGACCCAACCCCCCACGGGTACAAGCCGAAGCTGAAGCATATAGACAATATGCCTCCACCCCCTCCCACTGCAAAGTGGTCGTGGAAGTGCTACGGCAAAAAAGCACCCAGCCCACACTGTAAAGTGGACGTGTAGGCGCCACAGAAAAAAACTCCCAGCACTCACTGTAAATGAGGTTGGTGTTAGGAAGGGCATCCAGCTGTAGAAATCAAGCCAGAATCTGTTCCCGTATGAGCAAGACAAGGTCAGCCGACTGGACACTGCCGTTTTACGTCTGTTCTTCCATACTAGCATGGGTTAGACGGGTTGTCCTGTTGTGGGCAGTGTCCGGTCGGCTGACCTTGTCTTGCTCATACAGGAACTGATTCTGGCTTGATTTCTACAGCTGGATGCCCTTCCTAACACCAACCTCATTTACAGTGAGTGCTGGGTACTTTTTTGTCGTGGCACCTCCATGACCACTTTGCAGTGGAATGATATGGACCCCAGTCCCTATCATCTCATTTCTACAGCAGACTAAACTGGAGCAATGCGAAATAAAGTGTCTTGCTCAAAGAAACAACACATCACCCGGTCTGAGAATTGAACTCACAACCTTTCTATTGCAAGCCCAATGCTCTAACCACTAAGCCATGTCCCTTCATAATCTATATATATAAAACTGTGGTTGTCTGTCTGTCTATCGATTTTTGGCACACATCTCCTCTTAGAATCTCTCACGGAATTGCACCGAAATTGCTATACTTGTACATTGAGCCCTAGCGAAGACATCGGAAAAAAAAAAATTTCAAATTGACCCACCCTATGTGACGAAATCGAATATAATGTATCGATTTTTGAGCGTAAGTTATCAGTTATTTCCCTTTGTTCTGTTTACATTGAGCGTCTTACGTAAAAAATTACGCTGGCTTTAACAGTTGTCGAGCCAGCAAAATATTGACCTGCAAAATTCATCAGTTCGAACACTAAGCTTCCGTTTTGCTTCATTTCCATTTAAAAGCATTTTAAAACAATATTTTTACTTGAAAACAAGTCTATTTAAAGACTACGTAAAACAAGCAAATATTTCGTCGTTAGGCGTGCAGACAGACAGTCGTGCAGAGAGGTGATATACGCGTGCAGACACAGTCGTGCAGACAGACAGTCGTGCAGAGAGGTGATATAGGCGTGCAGACAGACAGTCGTGCAGAGAGGTGATATAGGCGTGCAGACAGACAGTCGTGCAGAGAGGTGATATAGGCGTGCAGACAGACAGTCGTGCAGAGAGGTGATATAGGCGTGCAGACAGACATAACTGATAATTTGGTTACGCTAATGTTTTTCTCTGCGTTGCAGTGTTTACATTTTCGATCTTTGTTAATAAATAACCAGTGCAGTTTCTATCCCCAGCATCCTCTTTTGTTATAACATTCGGGTTATCGTTATGTTTTCTTAACTTCATAAGGCATATTGTTGGTTGAGGGAATATTAATCAAAAACACCACATGCAAGTCTGCACAGTAGACACTACAGTTTTTAAGCCAAGAAAGAAACTTAACATTGTAACTTTAACACAGCTACTGAGCGACCCCGAGCAACGCCGGGCTTTACTGCTAGTTATATATATAATATCTATCCGCCGCCGCCGCCACCGCCATCATCATTTTACGTCCGCTTTTCCCTGCTTGCAAGGGTGGGACGGGAACTGATTCTGGCTTGATTTCTACAGCTGGATGCCCTTCCTAACACCAACCTCATTTACAGTGAGTGCTGGGTGCTTTTTTGCCGTGACAACTCCACAACCACTTTGAAGTAGAATGATAGGGAACCCAGTCCTCTCACCTCATTTCTACAGCTGAGTAAACTGGAGCAATGTGAAATAAAGTGTTTTGCTCAAGGAAACAACATATCACCCGGCCTGAGAATTGAACTCACAACCTTTCGATTGCAAGGCCAATGCTCATATATTGCACATAATTACAAAATTTGTCATGACTATACATAACATCTTAATGAAAAGAAATCGCTAAAAAAATCTCATTCAGAGAAGAAAAAAACATATATAGAACATCTTACACAACATCACTGTATAATAAAGTAATCTCAAAAGAAGACTTCACAAACATCTTTCTTAGCTAAAAGACTTCTCTAAAGCTAGAAGACTTCTCTAAGTTCCCTTACTGCAGTTACCAAGTTGAATAACATCACTGACTATCTCAATAGATTGAGACGGGCATTGTTGAC
>CAXHJY010001768.1:102500-117500 GCA_964016885.1 Eledone cirrhosa
GCTATACTCATTGCCAATCCTAACTTTGCTGACTGCTCCCCTATACATGGCTTGTACCGCTTTCACAAGCCATTCATCTACTCCTAGTTTTCTAAGAGCCCACCAGATTACTGCACGTGGAACTCTGTCAAAGGCTTTCTCAAGGTCGACAAATGCCAAGTAGAGTGGCTTACTTTTAGCTAGGTACTTTTCCTGTAATTGCCTCACAAGGAAGAGCGCATCAGTGGTGCCTTTCCCTGGAACAAACCCAAATTGCATCTCGTCTATATTCACCCGGTCCCTAATCAGCTGTGCTATAACTCTTTCTGTTACTTTCATGACCTGGTCCATCAACTTTATACCTCTATAGTTTCCTCTATCTAGTGCATCGCCTTTACCTTTGTAGCAGTTGACAATGATGCTACTGCACCAATCTTTTGGTATGGCCCCCTCTAGTATTACCTGGTTAACGATACGTGTGGTTATAGTGTGACCTACAGACCCAGATGCCTTCAGCATCTCGGCAGCTATACCCGATGGACCGGTTGCCTTCCCTATCTTCATATCTCTGATTGCCTTACTTACTACGCTGCCGCTGACTTGTACTGCTGGTCCCTCTATAGGGTCTACGTGGGGTAGGGTCTCTTCTTCCCATGCATTCTCCTCATTTAGTAATCTATCATAATGACTCTTCCATGCATCTTTCTTCTCAGCACTTGTGAGGGCAAGCTCACCTTTATCATTCCGGATACACTTCTCTCCAATGACATCACAACTATCTCTGACACACTGCCTCGCAATCTTGAATACCTCCTGTTTCTGGTCCTCACGTTGTAAAACATGCTTGAATTTTCTATCCTCTGCTTCCCTCCTAGCTAAGTATACTTGTCGCCTAGCTTCCCTCTTGGTCTCTATGTAATGTACCCTGCTCCCCCCGTTCTTCCATTCTTTCCATGCCTGTCTCTTGGCCTTGACTGCTTCATCTACCTTATTGTTCCACCACCAAGTCACTCTCCTCCTGCTTGAGGTCTTACTCCAGCCACAAACCTCATCCGTCGCCTCTAGTAAGTTATTTTTTAGGAACTCCCAGTTCTCTTCTACGTTAAATGTCTCTATCTGTTCTTCTTTACTGTCGTAGGCGTTGAGTAAAATATCTTTAAATCTGTTACTGGTTGAGGGGACTTTCAGCTTCCAGATCTTTCTTCTCCAGGTTGGCCTCTGTTTCAGGGCTCGTCTAGTTCTGACCGTGAGGTCGCTGACAACTAAGCTATGTTGGGATGTACATTCCTCACTAGGGAAGGCTTTTGTGTTTACGACCGTCCATCTGTCACGTCCTCTGATGAGGATAAAATCTAACTGACTAGAGTGCTCCCCTGATCTATAGGTGATCAGGTGGTTGTCGGGTTTTTTAAAGTTTGTGTTACATATCGACATGTCATTGGCGTCGCAGAATTCTAGAAGTCTGAATCCTTCCTCATTCCTTGTGCCAACTCCATGGCCTCCATGTACTCTATTGAAGCCGTCGCAGTGTTTACCTACGTGTCCGTTAAAATCTCCTGCAATGATTAGGAAGTCCTTGTCGTCTGTTAGAGCAGTAGTGTGTATTAGGGACTCGTAAAACCTATCCTTAAGTTCGTCTGGCAGCCCCGATTGGGGTGCGTAAGCTGATATTATTGTGGTAATTGTCTTATTCAGGACTAGTCTGAGTTTAATGATTCTTGCATTTACCCTGTACACTGAGATTACTTTATCTACCCACTTGTCAGCTAATAGTATACCTACACCACCCATCCCATCGTCATTTCCCACCCAGAAAAATTTGTAGCACTGGCTTTTTCCTACAAGGACTCTAGCAGACCCTCCTCTCCATCTAGTCTCTTGCACACAACATACATCAACTTCCTTTCGCTCTAGCATTTCTACGATTTCTCCTGCTCTTCCTTTCATTGAGCCTACATTGATGGTACCAACTCGGAGTTTTGGGCATTTGTCGACACTCGTAGGGGAGGGTCTCTGGGTTGGCGCTTCACGTGGGTGCTTGGTAGCTCGCAGATTCATATTTCATCTATTGATTCAGAGTTGCTCGTGTATTCCCAGCTCATCCATCCCTAACGGTGAAAATTGAGGGCTAGAAGGACAGTGGTGGTGGGGTAATGGCAGGGTGTGTTGGGATGCGCCAGAGGAGGAGAGAGTTAGTTAGGCAGGTAGTAGCAGCAGCAGCAGCAGTGGAAATGGCATGCTAGGTTTGATTGGTCGAATAGACTATGGTGGTGTGTGGGGGTGGGGGGGAGGGAAATTGTGAGGTAGGAACTGAGGGTCGCATGGTAAATATCCAAGTTAATACTACATCAGTAAAATTAACAATAATAACGTCATGAAAAAAGCTACTAAGAGAAACCCTCGAAAATTTATCGCTAATACAGCAGGGAAAATTTAACGCTAATACAGCAGGGAACATCATATTAACGACATGAAAAAGCTACTAAGAGAAACCCTCGAAAATTTATCGCTAATACAGCAGGGAAAATTTAACGCTAATACAGCAGGGAACATCATAATATTAACGACATGAAAAAGCTACTAAGAGAAACCCTCGAAAATTTATCGCTAATACAGCAGGGAAAATTTAACGCTAATACAGCAGGGAACATCATAATATTAACGACAATATGTAGGCTAAAATACCTTCGTAGATTAGGTGGATGGCTGGCTGGGAAAATTGAATCATCTCTAGTGGTACATTTTAGCAGAGAAGAATGGCAAAGTGTCTTATCTCTTCAATATTTTCAGATTGAATGAATTAGGTTAAAGACAGGGTAGTAAGCCTTAAAGAAGTGCATAGAGGGGGGGGGGGGTAGGAACTATATTTAAGATTAAAAAGTAAATGTATATAGCCATATATCATTAGAGAAACATAAGTATATGTTATACTACTTTAAATTAGTATATATAATTATATATATACCCTAAGTGGTACCGAGTTTGGTCCTACTGTGTGGCACCTTGGGTAAGTGCCTTCCACTATGGCTTTCAGGTTCAACTATGGCTTATGTGTGAAATTTGGTATATGGAAACTGTTCAGAAGCTTGTGTGTGTGTGTGTGTGTGTGTGTGTGTGTGTGTGTGTGTGTGTGTGTGTGTACATACACTATGTTAAGGTATCAATATATATCTAACATGTATGATGATCATGTTTCTCAATAAATAAGCTCAACGGACCTTGGTTCAGAACATCAATAATTCAAATTTAAAAGATCTATGAAGGGAGAGGGGAGAGGGTCATATATGTATTTCTCAAACTATATGATTCTCTCTCTCTCTTTCTCTCTCTATATATATTTTAAATTTGAATTATATACAAGGTGTCTTCAAAAAATGTATATACACATCAACAGCATTCTAATAAATATGTGTGTGTATATATATATAGATATATATATATATATATATAACAAAGGAATTGTGGTAAGGAACCAGATGGACCATAACGCACCAGAGTACTCAATACTTAGGGTAGTAGAGTGGGAAATAGGAAAAAGTATGACCCCGACGGCAGAGCTCAAGCCGTTTCGGCGGCTATTTCTGGACTCAAATATCCAGAAATAACCGTTGAAACAGCTTGAGCTCTGCCGTCGGGGTCATACTTTTTCCTATATATATATATATATATATATATATATATATATATACACGCACACCTTTGACATGTACTCAACACTGAATACGGAAAGAGAGAAGGAGGAAGAGGAACAAGCCTCGTATCACAACACAGCATTAACAACAACAACAACAAAGGTGTAAAAAATACTTAGCTGAGAGCCAAGAAACACTGACTACGAAAGGTAAAAACAGTTGGCTGTGTCCTGTAGAAATGTAGAGGCAGTGGGTTCAAATGTCAACTACAGACGAAATATGAAGGAGGAGGAGGGACAAGATGAGATTGAAGGAAGAGAGCAGCTTTGAGTGACATCCTCCCAGTGTGTGAGACTGGCTGGTATGACACTGACATAGACATATACACACATATACACACATATACACATACACTGACATAGACATACACACACATACACTGACAGACATATACACACACACAGACACTGACATATACACACATATATACACACACACAGACACACTGACATAGACATATACACACATACACACACACTGACGCTGACATAGAAATATACACACATATACACACATATACATACACACAGACACTGACATAGAAATATAGACACATATACACACCGACACATATATACATACACATATACATACATATATACATACGTAGCTCATAGTAATGTACATACACATATAACGCCTCATACATACATATACACACAACACACTCACTCACACGCGTGCATACACATACATTCACACACACAGAAGTACTATATATATATATACAGGCATACATATCAACACTTGGTTCACAATTACTGCACATACATATACCTATACACACACACACACACATAGAGACACACCACTGATACATACACGTATATACATCATTAAACACAGACTTGGTGACATCACATACACACACACATACACACAAGTATACATAAGCACAAAGTAACAACCACACTTACACACAGTTAAAAGACATCACCACACACACACACACAAGTACATACAACCTACACTAAGAGGTATACATACACACACAGTAACAACCACACTTACACACAGCTAAAAGACATCACCACACACACACACACTAACACATATGCATACATTAACACATACACTAACATATATGTATGCACTAACACACACACATGTAGATACTAACACACAGTAATATCCATATATATAGTCACACATACATACATCTACATATATACAAATACACACGTACACATACAAATACACACAAATACATACACACAGGTGATTAAGCAGCGTGTAGGTGACATCACAGTCAGTATATTTGGTAAATGCCTGTGTCCTCAACACCAGTAATTACTTGGCCTCTTTCAGGATGTAGAAATAGCAGCCAAATCTCCCTCAAATCATTCTCTAGTCTTTGTTAAAGGAAAGGACATGTTAGACCATTCAGTGCTAGATACCCTTAAAAAACGAGATGGCCATGGTTGGAATTCCTTTGGTCGTAGGTCTGTTCAATCAGAGTTGAACTGAGATTAAACACCAACAATAATCTTGTCTGTGTATCTAACAAGGGTCAGTAAACTTTAAAGGTGGGCTACATTGAATATGGTTTTTAACCCTTTAGCATTTAAACTAGCCATATCTGGCCAGAATTCTCCCACCTCTTTCTCTTCAAACCAGCCACTTAAGTTATTGTTCTCAAAATAAACAATATCAAAATCTCATAGATTCGATATTATGTGAGATAATTATGTGAAAATATAGAGTAATGTAAATGCTAAAGGGTTAATGTCTTGTAGGCCAGGGCCAAGGTTGGTATGCTTGAGCTGGGCAGTGGGGTGAGCTCCTGCTGGCCTACAAAATGGCTCAAATACGATGTGTTTATCACCTCCACTGGCCAAACTCCCTCCCATGCATCTCCATCGCGGCACTGGCTCTACCAAATTAGGTTGGGTGTGAAAGTGAGATTTGAACTCAGAATATAAAGAGCTGGAAGTACTCTAATGATTCTGCCAGTCTACCACATTTAGAACGGTGAAAATAATGAAGGTTGTGCTAACTAAATATTGATAAGGAAAACAATGAATTAAGTCCTCAGGCCAGCAACCTTTGCTCTAACCAACTATGATGGCCAGAAACAGTTAGTAGATATGATCCATGGTCAAGTTCATGAGTCCCATTTAGCTGTTGAGCCAGAGCTTCAGTCTAAGGAGAATACATGAGTTGTGCTTTCTTTGTCTTTTTCATCCTCTATCTTGGGGACTTTCATTGCTTCTCTGTCTTACAGAGAGGTAGTTCACATGTAACCCAAGGTGATGGTCAAGTGACCACCACCTACCACTGGTAAAGTGACCACCACCTATCACTGGTCAAGTGACCACCACCTACCACTGGTCAACAAGTCTCCAGCACCTACCACTAATTAAGCAAGTGACCACCACCTACTATCACACACAGATTATTGTAAATATCCCACCACATTGTCCTCATTCTTCTATATTTCAGTAAACTGGTTGAAATGTTAGACGACATTGGCTAAAATACTTTGCAGTCCAGTATTTATTCTGTCCTCTTACATTTTGAGCTCAACTTCCATTGCTGTCAATGTTGTCATTTGTCCATCTAGGGGAGGGGGGAGGGTCGATAAATAAAGTGTCAGTCTAGGGTGGTTGACTGGTGGAGTTGTTAGAGCATTAGACAAGATGTTATAGACAATTTCATTACACTCTGGTCCCTAATAATGGGGGCAGGGATTAAGTGGGAGGGTTGGAAAATCAGTAAATTTTTTTTGGTTGCCTCCATTGATTTTTTAAAAAGACCAGAATTAGTTGTTTAGTTTAAATATTGAGACTGCCAACCCATACTATATATTTTGGGGAGTTTCTAGTAATATACTTTTTTTGTCATGTATAATATTTTTCAATATATAAAGAAAAATAATTGTTGCAGCACTTAAAATATAATTTCATCAGTTAGATTAGCAAAATTTAATTGGAAAAATATCTGAAAATTAATAAGCAAGGGGCACGATTATTCAAGACTCAAAAGTAAGTTTACATCATTGTCATCATTATTTAACATCCATTGTCCACGCTAGCATGGGTTAGACGGTTATACTATTTGCATTCTGAGTTCAACTGAAAAAGTCTTGTCCTTATGCAGAAGTTCAGCAACCAAGATGCAAAACTGTAGCCTACAATTTAGAACACACACAGATACACTGACATACATATATATATTAAGAAGATATATCTGGTTATAAAACAATATTTTTGTAATAACCTCTTGAATAAGACATTGTGGCTCAACTGGGTCAACACATGATAATATTTTGATTGTGTTCCTACCCACTCCTATCCTACAGTTCTCCACACCAGACCTCATTTGACAGTTATTTTAACCCAGAATTAATATTAGAACCAGACTACATATATATTCTAATACAGGATCAATTAACTCATATGTTCTGTGGTATGTTACATAAACATGTGGGTGTACATAATAACTATACAAGTGATGCATGTATTATATATATATTATGTGAGTAACGTGTGGTTACACACATGTAAACTTGTATATCTGAAGAAGTGTTGATTAATAGTCGGGATCTGATCGCCTGATCAAACCCAAACAAATCGATATAGAAACAATTGTAATATGCAATAAAGTTTCACAAATAGCTGTAATTCTTATTGTCAATTTATATATATATATAAATATATTCCATTTTATGTCCCAAATGCAAAGTATGGGTACATAAAAGATGTAATGGGATCACAGGTAAACTATCTAAGAACGTAGACTTTATATGTGGCCAATGCTCAGGTGAAATAAGTAGCAAGTGTCCAAAGGATACTAGCTCCTTCCATTGCCCAGATAGTTCTATAGAAATAGTAGACACTTTCCGTTACCTGGGTGACGAAATCAGCAGTGGTGGAGGGTGTTCTGAAAGTACAGTAGCTAGAGTCAGAACGGGATGGAAAAAGTTCAGAGAGCTTATACCGCTGTTGGCCACAAAAGGTTTCTCTCTAAAAATGAAAGGCAGATTGTATGATGCCTGTATACGAACAGCAATGCTACATGGCAGTGAGACATGGGCATTACGTGCAGAAGACCTGCGTAGACTGGAAAGGAACGAAGCATGCATGCTCCGTTGGATGTGTAATAGTGATATATGTGAACCGCAAAGCATAAATGAACTAAGTGAGAAATTAGGAATAAGAGGGATCAGATGCTGTTTACTTGAGAGAAGACTACGTTGGTATGGTCACGTGATGCGCATGAAAGACGACAGCTGCATAAAAAAGTGCAGGGCGATCAAAATTGATGGTAGTTACGGAGTAGGTAGACCCAGAAAAACCTGGGATGATTTGATAAATTCCGACCTTACACACTTACACCTCTCTAAGACAATGTCACTGGACCGAGATCTTTGGTGCTACGCAGTAATACAGAAGACCCGCCTTGCCTATGTACAAAGCGAAACCTACAGTCAGTAGGCACCTCTTAACCAAATATACACCCCAATCTACTACTCCTACCCTATCCTCCCACTCCCACCAACAGTACGAGAAAATGAGATCGAGTTTGTGTAGGTGTCACGACAAAAAAAACACACACAATCCACGCTGTAATGTGGCCGTGTAGGTAACACGGTAAAAAGTTCCCAGTTCCACACTGTAAATGTGGTTGGTGTTAGGAAGAGCATCCAGCCGTAGAAAACCTGCCAGATAGTCCTATATGAGTGAGACACGGTCACCCAACCAGCCTTGCCTCAAGGGGGACAACTCCCGGCTAACCCATGCTAGCGTGGAAAATGGACGTTAAACGATGATGATGATGATGATGATGATATATATATATATATATATATATATATATACATAAGTGTGTTTGTGTGTGTTTATATGCAGTCATAAATTACATTTGTACAGTACTCAATACATTAGTAGAGTGTAAATATCATTATTTAATATAAAAATGGTTTCTAAAAGACTAGAAATGTTTTATTTGTATGAAATCATCAAGAATGCACATATATATATATATGGTTTAACTAATAGGTAGTTGGGTTTGTGATCCAGTCATTCCAATCTACAGGCGATGATGCAATAAGCAAAAAAACATTAAGTGTGGTTGGTACAGGAACAAAGTTAAATATTTCAATGGAAATATAAGAAGATTCCACTATCCTCTGTATGTATATATATCATCATCATCATCACCGTTTAACATCCATTTTCCACACCAGCATGGGTGAGACAGGTTGTCCTTCAGTCAGAGAAGTCAGATCAGACAACAATGCTACTGAGCATCTACACAGGCAATAATCAACAGTACCATTGAAACCCAACAGTCAAATAATGGCTGCAGATAGAAACACACCATATACTACTATCAAGAGGAGGAACTGCACCCCTGGATGGCTCCATTTTACAAAACATGTAACTCAATAGCATCCATTACTTGGTTGACTCCCATGACCTACACATCCATACATAAAGAGCAATCAAACACACACTTGTACTCCACAGAGTAATATGATCTGCTCCCAATACAAGAGTACAAATATATTCACACATATATCTACATATGTATTCACACTAACTCACTCCCATATTAATTCCTGGAACTCAAACAAAAACGTTTTGTCACTTCTGTTACTGACTGGCATGAATTCTACAAAGAACCTAAATACATCTCAAAGAACATACATACATATATATATATATATATACATATCTAAAAAAACATATATATATATATATATATATATATATATATATATATAACTAAAAAAACATACATATATATATACATATATCTAAAAAACATATATATATATATATACATGATATACATACATACTAATATTAACATTTGTACTGCCTCTTCGCTTCCACGTTGTTTTTTTGTTTTCTGTCACTTTAAAATATATATATATCATCATCATCATCATCATCATCACCGTTTTACGTCCGTTCTTCCACGCTAGCATGGGTTAGACGGGTTGTCCTGTTGTGGGCAGTGTCTGGTCGGCTGACCATGCCTTGCTCATACAGGAACTGATCTGGCTTGATTTCTACAGCTGGATGCCCTTCCTAACACCAACCTCATTTACAGTGAGTGCTGGGTGCTTTTTCGTGGCGCCTACACGTCCACTTTACAGTGTGGGCTGGGTGCTTTTTTTGCCGTGGCACCTCCACGACCACCTTGCGGTGGGGGGAGTGGGGGCATATTGTTTATATGCTTCAGCATGTACCCATGGGAGGTCGGGTACCCTGTATTACTGCGTGACGCCAGAAGTCACGGTCGTGAGTCATTGACTTTGAGAGGTGTAGTTGGGTAAGGTCGGCTTTTATCACCTCATCCCAAGTCATCTTGCAGAGGTTATATTTAATTCGTTGTGATTCAACAGCTTAAACATTTTTATAACTGATATAAAGCACTCAACAAATAAATGGAAATTATATTTATAAAACGATATTTATTTTATTATACATATTTCAAGGGCCACCAAGGCAAATTATGGTGCGCTTTCATCGGATAAAATACAATACAGATTAGTTTTATAAATAAATATTGACATACCCTGAAAAAAGACAACCGCCCTTGAAATATGTATAATAAAATTAATATGGTTTTATAAATATAGTTTCCATTTATTAATATATTGTGTGTATATATATATATATATATATATATATATATATATATATATATACATACATATATCGCAAAGAAAATACATATATACATACATATATCTCAAAGAAAATACATATATATATATATATACATAGACAGACAGACACACAGACATGTATATTAGACAGAGTGACACAAAGCTTATGAAGAAGTGGGGGTGTAGATAGTGGTGATTTTACCTGTTGTAAGACTTAGAATTAGCCACATTCACATCTATAGCACTGTCGGCCATCTTGGCTGACATTGTTGCATCATAAACATCACTAATAGCTAAACCAATTCCCAACATAGCACCACTACTACCACCATTTACACCTACATCGCCACTATTAACACCACTTCCACCACCTATACCACTACTATTAACACCACTACTAGCACCTACACCACTGCCACCACCTACACCACCACTATTAACACCACTACCACCACCTACACCACTACCACCACCTACACCACTACCACCACCTACACCACTGCCACCACCTACACCACTACCACCACCTACACCACTACCACCACCTACACCACTACCACCATCTACACCACCACTACTACCACCTACACCACTACCACCACCACCTACACCACCACTATTAACACCACTACTACCACCTACACCACTACCACCACCTACACCACCTATAACAACCTACAAGAATTAATGTAGTCTTAGATACCCATGGAAAGAGAGGGTGACATCAAAATGATGGGGGAGTTAATCCAAAGCTGGTGGTGGAGGAAGTGGTGGTGGTGGTGATGATAGTGGTGGTGTGTGTGTGTGGGGGGGGGGTTATGGTGGTAGTAGTGGAAGTGGTAATGGTGGTAGTAGTGGGGGGGGGAGTGGAAATGGTGGTGGAAATGGTAGTGGCGGTGGTGATGGTGGGGGTGGTGGTGCAGAAGGGATCAGGTCTACCAGAAGACATGTGTACCTCTCTAACTCTCACTCTCACCACACTCTCTTTCTCTCACACATACATACACACACACATGTCCCTCTCTCATTCCTTCTTACACACACATATATACCCCTCCTCTCTCTTTTTCTCACACTCACACACACGTCTCTCTCTCTCTCTCACTCACCCACACACTCATGTATCTCTCTCTTTCCTCAGACACACACTCATGTCTTTCTCCTTCTTACTTACACACTTATGTCTATCTATCTCTCACCCTCCTTCCACCACGACCCCTCTCCCCCCACTCCTACCTACATACCACAAATTGGAAAGAATTTTCTAGGAAGTAAGACAGAGACACAGAAAGGGAAATGGCTGATTCTTGTAACTACATGAGTGTATACACAAACACACATATATATATATATACACACACACACATATACACACACACATATAAACACACACACACACATATATACACACACACACACACACATATATATACACACACACACACACACACACACATATATACACACACACATATATATATATATATATATACACACACATATATATATACACACACATATATATATATACACACATATATATATACACACACATATATATATACACTCACATATATACACACACATATATATACACACACATATATACACACATATATATACACACATATATATATACACACATATATACACATACACACAAATATATAATTATACACACATAACATACACACAAACATATATATACGTTTTTCTGTGTGTATGTGTGCATATACATATATATGTTTAGATGTGTATAAGTTTGTAAGAGATAGAGAGGAAGTAATTAATGACTGTGTGTGTGTGTGTTTAGACTTGTATATTTTCATGCAGTAACTGTAAGACAGCAAATGGTGATTCAGTATGTATGTGTGAGCGTTTTTCATGTGTGTGTGTGTGTGTGTGTGTGTAAACATACAGTGGAACCTCGGTCCACAAACTTAATTCGTTTCTGAAGCCCGTTTGTCATTTGAAATGTTCGTAAACCGAAACAAATTTTCCCATATGAATGTTGAGAAATACAGTGAGGGAGAGAGAGACTGTGTGTGAAAGGCAGATAGATATCACCATAGTAACTAACTACACAGCCAGTGACACTTTCCTGCCAATGCTCTCAGCTTGTTGCCAATCATTGTTGTCGGCTTGTGTATTCGTTACTCGAGACACTGTTCATGAACGAGATGATTTATATTCGGAAAAATAGTTCATGAACCAATTTGTTGGTGATGAGAGACGTTGATAAAGCCAAAATACAGATCTGTATGAGCAAGACTTGTCTCATAATGTGACAACCCATCTAACCCATGCAAGCGAGGAAAATGGGCATTAATCAATGATGAGGGATCATCCTGATGAGAACCAGTTAAGTTCGAAATGATTCAACAATTGTCCCCCTTGCTTCTGTTGGACACCACCAGAGGGTGATAGCCCTGGTGTTTTGCATAGCTTCGGCTTTCTAAATGTTTATCTATAAACATATCGTATTTCTTTAGAAATACGAAATTTCAATACATATCTGTATACAGCTATGCATGAAGCTAAATCCTAATTCTATTCTATATATAGAATATATATTCTATCATACTCTGCTCTGTAAGAGCATAGAGTGCTCAACCAGCATACCGCCTATGGAAGCATCTTAGCAACCATCAGACACACACACACATATATATATATATATATAGTGCACTCAGTAAAGTGGTTGGTGATAGGAAGGGTATTCAGCTGTAGAAAACCTGCCAAGCAGAAAGTCAGGAGGACTTGTCACCTGTGTAAAAGATATGATAAGCTCATCATTGGTGGTGTCACAATAAAGTGCACTTGATAGAATATATGATTGTTTTATAAACAAGACATATGTGCCCCCCCCCCCCCTGCAAGAGCATACCGTAGAGTATGGGAATGTGCAAGATGCAGTCAGCACACCTGGTCCATCTGAGTACTGCTTCTGTGAGGACCCATGCACATGTGTATCATCATCATCATCATCATCAACGTTTAACGTCCGTGTTCCACGCTTGCATGGGTTTGGACGGGGGTAGTCCCACTTGAGGCAAGAGTGATTGTCTTGCTCGCATAGGACTGTCTGGCAGGTTTTCTACAGTTGGATGCCCTTCCTAACACCAACCACATTTACAGTGTGGGTCTGGGAGGTTTTTACCGTGTTGCCTACACGGCCACATTACAGCGTGGACTGTGTGTTTTTTTGTCGTGACACCTACACGATCTCATTTGTTTCGGCCTCGATGGCGCGGCACCAACATAACTTTACATAGAACGGGGTGGTGTGGATCGGGTGGGGGTGGTGGGACGGGGTGTATTTGTTAGAGATGCCTACTGGCTGGAGTAGGTTTTACTATATATTTAGGTAAGGCGGGTCTTCTCTGTTACTGAGTACCGCCAAAGGTCTCGGTCCAGTGACATTGTCTTGGAGAGGTGTAAGTGTGTGATGTCGGAGTTTATCAGCTCGTCCCAGGTTTTTCTAGGTCTGCCTATTCCGTGACTACCGTCTATCTTTATTGCCCTGCACTTTGTTATACAGCTATCGACTTTCATGCGCATCACGTGTCCATACCAACGTAGCCTTCTCTCGAGTAAACAACATCTGATCCCTCTTATCTCTAATTTATTCCTTAGTTCGTTTATGCTTTGCCGTTCACGTATATTACTGTTACACATCCAGCGGAGCATGCAAGCTTCGTTCCTCTCTAGTCTGCGTATATCCTCTGCACACAATGCCCAGGTCTCACTGCCATGCAGCACTGCTGTTCGTATGCAGGCATCGTACAACCTGCCTTTCATTTTTAGTGAGAACCCTTTAGCAGCTAATAGTGGTATAAGCTCTCTGAACTTTTTCCAACCAGTTCTGACTCTAGCTACAGTACTTTCAGAGCACCCTCCCCCACTGCTGATTTTATCGCCCAGGTAACGGAAGCTGTCCACTATTTCTATAGAACCCTCTGCGCAATTGAAAGAGCTAGTAGTTTGTGGGCACTTGCTGCTACTTATTGCACCAGAGCACCGGCCACATGTAAAATCTATGTTCTTAGTTAGCCTACCTGTGATCCCACTACATCTTTTATGCACCCATACTTTGCATTTAGGACATAAAATGGAGTTTCTACCTACGCCTTTCCTACACACCGAGCACGACCATTTCCCAGAAGGGACCGCCGCCTTGTTTTCTTTCCTACAAACTAGTACTTTGGTCTTAGCCAGGTTAATTTTAAGTCCTTTTGACTCTAGGCCGTGCTTCCATGTTTGGAATTTCTTCTCTAGCTCGGCCATTGATTCCGCTATGAGTGTCAGGTCGTCTGCGTATAGGAGTTCCCATGGGCAGCCTGTCTTGAACTCCTCTGTTATGGCCTGAAGGGCAATAATAAATAGTAGTGGACTGAGAACAGAGCCCTGATGGACGCCGACTTTTACGCTAAACTCTTCACTATATTCGTTGTTAATTCTAACCTTGCTGACTGTTTCTTTATACATGGCTTGTATAGCCCTCACAAGCCATTCGTCAACGCCTAGTTTTCTAAGAGCCCACCAGATAATGGAGCGGGGGACTCTGTCGAAGGCTTTCTCCAAGTCGACAAAAGCTAAGTAGAGGGGTTTACCTTTAGCTAGGTACTTCTCTTGTAGTTGTCGTACTATGAAAAGAGCGTCTGTGGTACTTTTGCCTGACACAAACCCGAACTGCATTTCATCTAG
>CAXHJY010001768.1:120000-127500 GCA_964016885.1 Eledone cirrhosa
TTCCATGCTAGCATGGGTTAGATGGATTGTCCTATTGTGGGCAATGCCAGGTGGGGTGACCTCAAACAGGAACTGATTTTGGCTTGATTTCTACAGCTGGATTCCCAACCTAAGACCAACCTCATTTACAGTGAGTACTGGGTGCTTTTTTGTCCTGACACCTCCACGACCACTTTGCAGTAGGAGGGGGTGGGGCATATTGTCTATATGCTTCAGCTTCGGCTATATATATATCAACATCTTATTAATAACTGCATTCAGTACCTGTATGGGCAAGACAAGGTCAGCCGACTGGACACTGCCCACAACAGGACACCCGTCTAACCCATGCTAGCGTGGAAGTACAGACGTAACAGTGATGATGAAGATGATGATTATTCCTTTCCATGAGAGTCTCCTGGTCACGCTATGAACTTCTCAGCCAACCCTTAAATACATATATACAGATGTATACACACCTACACAGACATGCCATATTAGGTGTGTGTGAGTATGTGTGGGTGTATATATATATATATAATGAGTGTGTGTGGGGGGGGGGGGGGGGGGGCAATATTAAACTGTTTCAATGGCCATCTAGATAATATTCTATCTGGCCATTAACCCAGTTTAGTCTGTGCCAGTTTTTCATCAGAGGTACTGGTCACCTTGGTGGGCCAGAGGACCACGTTGCATATATGTTCAATTTCTTTTATCATAATTTTTATGGCTGGATACCCTTCCTATCACTAACCACAAAACCTCCAGCTGTAGAAATTAAGCCAGAATCAGTTCTGTATGAGCAAGACACAGTCATCTGATCTGGCTTGTCTCACAACAACACCACTCATCAAACGCATGTTAGCGTGGGAAATGGATGTTAAATAGTGATAATTATTGTTTCTACTTTTGGCACAAGGCCAGCAATTATCTCAGTACATTACTGGTACTTTATTTTATCGACCCCGTAAGGATGAAAGGCAAAGTTAACCTCGGCAGGATTTGAACTCAGACCATAAAGGGCCGCAACTCTTTACTGCAGAACATGGCGTCCGACCCTCTACTGATACTGCCAATCCACCGCCCTTTATGGTGATAATGGTGATAATAATGATGATGATTATGATGGGTAGGCTGAAAAGTTCATAGGCTGACTATGAAGGAGTGGTGCTAGAGCTGTGAAATCTTGCATGCATTAATTTCATCTCATAACAGCATTGTTTCTTTCCAGGGACTATGCTGAAAAATATACCTCATTTGGTTATTCCATGAGAGTATCTTGATCAGCCTATAAAGGAGTGATGCTAGAGCTGTGAAATCTTGCATGCATTAATTTCAACTCTTCTTATCAATAACTGCATTGTTTCTTTCCAGGGATTATCTTGAAAAATAAACCTCATTTGGTCATTCCATGAGAGTATCTTGGTCAGCCTATGAACCTTTCAGCTGCCTCCCCTATGTGTGTATATGTGTGCATGCATACAGCCAAACATGTGTATGATTACACACAGCTTCACATTGACTAAGGATTGCTGCTATCCACCCACACAGAAACCCATGTGATACCAGAGTATGGATGTAATTATGCAGTTACCTACATACATGAATACATAAACACATGTATATCTACTCACATGCATATATGTAGGTATGTATATATATATATATATCATAAATTATGTCCATAGAATCATTTGATAAAATATATACACTATTTCCTCTCCCAATTAGCATAATTAACCACATAAAAAATCAATTAGACCAGGCTATATATATATATATATATATTTTCATACATACATGTGTGTTTATATATACGTGTGTGTGTATATGTGTAAATATGTGTGTGTATATATGCGTGTATATATATATATATATGTGTGTATATATATATACATGTGTGTGTATATATATATATATATATATATATATATATATACATACATGTGTGTATATATATATATATATGTATGTGTATATGTATATATATATGAGTGAGTATATATATATACACTCCCACACATTTTAATGATACCAATTTGTTTGTATGTATCAGTCATGCCTGGCATGTGTGAGTGTATATATGTGTGTATGTATATATGTATATATGTGTGTATGTTGTGTAGTAAACACATGTTCCAAAAATAAACAAAAACATCAAGCCCTAGTTAAATAGATTTTAGTGCTTCTATGTAAAATTATTCCTGCTTTTAATTAATGGAAGGTAACGAGTCAACATGGCCTTCTCCTGTTATCTTTACCTACAGCTGAATAACTTGGATAATTACTACATATTGGCACTGCTTTGAGGAAATATGAAGCGATGACAGGAGTGAAAATTAACCAGGAGAAGTCGGTAGGCTTGCAGCTCGGCCTCTCCCTGCCATCCAACAGCATCTTTGGGCATTGGACGAAAAATACGAGGCAATGAGTTGGGTGGCTACTTTAAACAAGAAATGGGACGAGAAGAAACCCTGAAAGGTTGGGCAGAGGTAGTAAACATGTACATTGTGTCCATTATCTACAACTGCTTGACTGTCATATCTCGTCCTAGTCTCAGTCTAACTGCACTGAAGTGTTTACTCTTTTGCTTCTTGTGGAAGGGATGCATTCCGATGGTCAAGCGGTCCATTTGCTGTCAATTCATCCTACATGGAGGACTGGGAATGCCCTGGCTGATGATGCATAGACAAGCACTCAGGCTACATCCTCAGCTTTACCTCGACAGTAAACAGGTATGGTTGTCATTCATCTCATTGACAAAACTGCATCCCTGGGTCAAGCGAAGCCCAAGAGCGAGTGCTTAAAAACTGCAATGTCTTCAAGTGCTCACAACCCTCTGTCAACCAGACAGTATGATAGGTGAAAACTCCACCATAGCATTCTATAGAGTGTTAGTTGTGGGTAAAAGTGATGATGTTCGTGGGGAGACTCTGGGTGTCACCAAAAATAAACTAACCACTCTTAACCAGAGGATTTTTAAGTTCAGAGCCCATGAATAACTTCCAGAAATTCCCGGCTTCGCAGTGCTACCATAGAACATTGCCAGTTTGAGATAAAGGCATGTAAGTGCTGTCAGCAGGGCCTGTTCAAAATCCATGCAGCTGAGTCCATCGTGAAGATCACCCTCAACCTTCCTTTAGCTAGGAAGAGCAGGCTGTTTTTTTTCTGCCTGGTGACCATGTGAAAAGAAGTCATGATTGGCACGGCATTTCTCTCCTTGACTGAACAGTTAGAAAAGGTAAGAGAAAAGAAAAATATTGGTTTATTTTAGGGTTATTTATTACAACTGGTTGAAGAAATACTTTGCCAAGCTCTGACTCAAAATGGTTAGATGCAAACATCCTAGAGGGATCTGATCTTCAGTTGAATCTAAAACACAGCCAGCCACCTCACCTAATGCCTACCCTGCTGCAGCTGTTGATGATGATGTTGGTCATCGTTGTGGTAGTCATCATGTTGTGACATACCAACATTGGTTAGGTAGCAGACTGTGACCTGTCAGATGTCAACAGATTCTCTCCTGGACAATTTATCATTTATTCAGCTCCACTGATTTCATTATCAACAACAAAAACAACTATAGCATCAGCAACAGTACCTATATCATCATCATCATCAACAACAACAACAACACATATACCATCATCAGTACCTATACCTCCACCAACATCAACACCACCACAAACACTGACACCACCACCAACACCACCACCAATACCACCACTACCAACACCACCAAAAACAACACCATCAGTATCAATACCATCATAATCATTGTTGCCACCATCTAGCAATATCATCATCATCATTTTCGTAATTTATCACGGTTAGGTGAACTCTACCTCACTGTGGTACCTACTTTATCCAATTTTCTCAACTATTATTTACAGAGATCAACTATTATTATGATCAATGTTGTTGGGATGTGCACATTTACAGTCTTATATTAATTTAACATTATTTAATATATTTTATCTTTTAAATCAACTTTAACCCCTTAGTTACCAACCCAGTCAAAACTGGCTCTGGTTCTATGACATAAAACCACCCATCTTAAAGGTTTCCAATTTAAATTAAAATCTTCCAGCATAATTTTATATAAGAACCTTACATTAAGTTACTATCTTATAGGGCAGTGGATTAGCAGTATCAGTAGAGCGTCAGACAACATGCTTTGCGGCATAGAGTTACGGCCCTTTACGTGCTGAGTTCAAATCCTGCCAAGGTTAATTTTGCCTTTCATCCTCACAGGGTCGATAAAATAAAGCACCAGTAATGTACTGGGGTAATTGCTGGCCTTATGCCAAAAGTAGAAACAATTAAGTTACTATCTTAGTAATGGAATAATAATTTTAGTAAATCCCTCAAAATTCTCTTCTTCATTAAATTAATTAAAATCAAGTGTGCTTCATTAGAAATGTGGCCATGGAAGGGTTAAGGAAATATCTTGCAAAAAACAGTGTAAATAATTTCAAAGAATTTTTCAAGCTAAAATCAATTTCCCGACTGGAATCCACAAATTTCCTTCCCCACCCTAAAGAGACCCCCACCCCACTCCCTGCCTCATCCACCCTGAAAGATAACTGCATTTCCTCTAGGTTAAGAATTTTAAATTTAAGTAGTGAATGATGATGGCAGTGGTAATAGTAGTGTTGGTAGTAATAATTGTGATAGTGGTGGTGTAGTGGTGGTGTTAAAATGGTAGCAGAGATGATGTAGTGAGAAGGTGGTGTTGGTAGCGGGGAGGGGGGTAATACAAATATCGGTGATGCTAGTAGTAGTAGTAGTAGTAGTAGTAGTAGTAGTAGTAGTAGCAGCAGTAGTAATGGTGATAATGGTTGTAGTAGTGATGATTGTTGTAGTAGTAGTGGTGGTGGTGGTGATAGTGATGACAATAGTGGTGGTGGTATTGATAGTTGGAATAACAGCAGAAGAGAAGATGGTGGCTGTAGTGGTGGTAACAACAGTATTGGAGATGGTGATGATGGTATTGGAGATGATGATGATGGTGATGATAATATTGATGATGATGGTAAAAAAACATGGCAGTAATAGTAATGATGTTGACAGTAAGTTATGGTGATGAGTTCAATGATGATAATGATATCACAATACAAAACAACCTAATGGAAAGATATGAAAAGTCAGACATGTCACCATGTTGTTTTGTCTGGCTGCATTCTATATTATAGAACCTGGTGCAATAGAGTGAAACACAGAGTGGCTGATGGTTAGGGGTTGTGTGGGTCCCTATAAATTCCCTGTTATTGCGACATTTTCTTCATGTCATGTTGTCCTGTTTATGTCTAAATTAGAAAACTGTTACAATCTGTTACTATCTTCTCCCTTACCCATTATGATATTACATAATCTCCAAGAAATGTTATGCTTTATTCTTTGTGTCATGTTGTCCCTCATTTAAGTCATAAGACCCTTTATATTCTTCAAAATAAATATTTTCTGCTATTGTTTTATTACACCTTATAACAATATGATACCCTAAACCGTTTTAATGCCACTGGCACTACTATTTGAGGGTGTTGAAACCACAAGAATCTCTGGTAGACAGTTGAAGAATGGGGGGGGGGGTCAGTTTTTATTTTGGATGTCTATTTTCACTTTTCCTGTACATTCCCATGGCAAATCTGTCCTAATGGATTCCCTAAGTCGTAATGAAGGCAACCTGCCTAGGAGAGTAGACACTCTGAATAAAAACTGATATAGAGTGGCAAGGACTCTCAATCCCAGTAAGACAACCTCTCTAGTGCAGGTGGCATGGATAATGCACCCAGTCCATGCTGTAAAGTGGTTGATGATAGGAAGGGCATCCAGCCAGAAAAAATCCTGCCAAAATTATGGAAAGTACAATGAATATATATATAACCCATACCTATTAAACCCATGCTAGCATGGAAAATGGATGTTAAACGATGATGATGATGATGATGATGATATATATATATATATATATATATATAGATAGATGAGGAAACTAGAGAGGCATCAAGTTGATGGACAAGGTCATGAAAGTTATAAAAAGAATTATTTCACAGTTGATTAGGGACCAAGTTAATCTAGATGAGATGCAATTTGGATTTGTGCTGGGCAAAAGCACCACTAATATCCTCATCCTTGTGAGGTAACTGCAAAAGTACCTATCTAAAAGTAAGCTAGCTACAATGATTATAAGGAAGAATTCAGCATGCAAGTAATGGTCCACCAGGGCTGTGTTGCTAGCCCTCCCCTGTTTATTATCACCCTGGAGGCTATAAAAGAAGAGTTTCAGGTTAGTTGTCTATGGGAACTCTTATATGCTGATGATCTAACCCTCATGGCTGAATCTATGGCAGAATTAGAGAAGAAATTCCTAAACCAGGAAACATAACTTGGAATCAAAAGATCATAATATCAACATGGCAGAGACTAAAGTCCTAGTAAGTAGAAAGGAAAACAGGGCTTTGATCTCTTCATGGAAATGGCCTTGCTCAATGTGCAGGAAAGAAGTGAGTAGAAAGTTCACCCTTTTCTCAAATGCAAACAAGAGATGTAGCAGGATCTCAGACAGGTGAACAAAGAATGTACGTTTTATATGTGGTTGATGCACAGGAGCAGTAAACAACAAGAGATCACAGGAAACAAGTGCTATCAAATTTTTGGAGGGTTCCGTAAAAGTAATTGATAGCTTCTGCTACCTGAGTGACCAAATCAGCAGTGGAGGTGGGTGTTCTGAAAGTACAGTAACCAAAGTAAGAACGGGATAGAAAAAGTTCAGGGTCTACTACCACTGATAACTACAAAAGGTTTTTCCTCAAATTGAAGGATAGATTGTATGATGCATGTATACAAACTGCAATGCTGTATGAGAGTGAGACCTGGGCGCTATGTGCAGAAGACTTGCAAAGATTGGAAAGAAATGAATCTTGCATGCTCTGATGGGTGTGTAATAATAGCGTGTATGAAAGGTGAAGCGGCAATGAACTAAGATAGAAACTGGGTATAAGGGGTCAAATGCAGAGTGCAGGAGAGAAGATTGTGTGAGTATGGACATGTGTTGTGTATGGAGGATGAAAGCTGGTTACCCACCGACACCACATGAAAATCTACATATATATATATATTTGTATATATAATATGTAGGTTCCCGAGTAGTGTCAGGGGGCACCCACAGTTAAAAGAGGTACTCAATGCATTGGTAGAGTATAGGCACCTTTATTATATAGAGAAATGACTTCTACATGACTAGAACTGTATCATTCATAAGAAATCATCAGGATTTTATACGAATGAAACAGTTCTAGCCATGTAGAAGTTATTTCTATATATAATATATATATTATATTATCATACAAAGAGGGAAAGGGAGAGAGAGAAGGAAATAAAGAGGGAAGAGAAAAAGTAAAGCGGAAGGGGAAAGATGCGAGGAAGAAGAGAGGAGGGCGGCTACATAGTAAGACTGTCTGTTTTTGTGTGAGAAAAAGAGAGAGGGTAGAGTGAAAGGGAGGTAAATGGCAGTTAGAG
>CAXHJY010001768.1:137500-187500 GCA_964016885.1 Eledone cirrhosa
TATATATATATATATGTATATATATATATATATATATGTATAGAAATTTCGTATTTCTAAAGAAATACGGTTTTAGGAAGCCGTAGCTATGCTTGAAGCGAAATCTTATTATTTCTTTTCTATTATAAGTTGAGCCAACTGGTGCAGCTCCATATGCAAATGAGATTAATCACCTCATTTACACAGACGAGAAAAGTATATATTCTCGACTGTTTTCAAGTCCAGCAGTAGCAAGCGGTGGGAGGGACCAACCTGACGAAGGCCAGTCAAGCATGAAATGCATAGACGGTTGTCTCCCTTGCTTCTGCTGGACACCACCAGAGGGCGTTATCCCCACACCCCCCATAGCTACGGCTTCCTAAAACCGTATTTCTTTAGAAATATGAAATTTCTATACATATTGTATAAAGCTATGCTTGAAGCGAAGTCTTATTTCTTTTATATATATACATGAGTATACTGGAGCAACGTGAAATGAAGTGTTTTGCACTTTGTATGGCTTCTTCCTCAGATGGACTGCTGCCATTCCAATTTTACAGAGGAGGTCAGCTGTACAGGGTCTGGGGTCCCTGGAAGTCAGCTGTACAGGGTTTGAGGACCCCGAAGGTCATGACAATGACTGGTGCAAAGAGGAAACAACCAAACAAGCCCTAATATTTGCTTAAAACTGAATATTCAAATAAATTAATCAATTTCTACTATATATGAAAAATAAATAACAATAACAATGATAATAATAATAAATATAATAATTAGGATAAAACTCAATAAAACTAATTAATACCATAATTAATATATATTTCATTTAATAAAGCTATGATTCTGATAGAATATATTTCTGTCATCTTTCTATTCTTGAACTATCATGTTTAAAAATAACACATTCATATCCACATGTAGACATACACATGTATAATGAATATAGAAATATATATACGAGCTCTGTCAGAAAAGTTCCAGGACTGATGTCACAAAAGATTTATTTCAAACTTCAGACTAAGAGTTTTCTCCTTCAAAGTAATCCCCCTGGAGTATGTAACTGTAATCTTAGCTCTCTGCAGCGATCAAACTTTTTTCTTCATAATTTTATATACATGTCTTCTGTTTCAGGTCGTCAAGCAATGAGCACAGAGCAACGAACAAACTTGAAAACTCTGTCAGAAGCACTGGGATTGCTGCAGCAAGTGTATTGAGATGAGATGATGTCACGCTCACGTGTTTTTGAGTGGTGCAAGAGGTTTAAAGAAGGGCGCGAGGACGTGGAAGATGACCCCAGGAGTGGAAGGCCCTCAACAACCAGGACTGAGGTCAACGTTGAGCGCGTCAGGCAGATGGTGCATAGGGATCATCGGCTGACTGTTCGACTGATGGCAAATGAGCTGGGCATGAATTGGGACAGCGTCTGGAAGATTCTCACTGAAGATTTGGACATGCGGAAAGTCTGCGCGAAGATGGTGCCAAAACTGCTGAACGATGACCAGAAGGGTCGACGCATGCAAGTGTGCCAGGACATCCTCGAGCGTCTTGAAACCGAACCAGACTTGCTAGGGACAGTCATCACCGGTGATGTGTCATGGATCTTCGAATACAACCCGGAGGGGACCCGTTTTGAAGACGTGAATGACATCAAAAAGGCCGTGACGACGGAACTGCGGAGGATGCCGGAAGAATCCTTCCAGGAGTGCATGCAAGGATGGAAAAGTGCATTAGACTCCAGGGGGATTACTTTGAAGGAGAAAAGTCTTAGTGTGAAGTTTGGGTTTGAAATAAATTTTTTGTGACATCAGTCCTGGAACTTTTCTGACCCACCTCGTATATATATAAAGTTGTATTCCTGTCTGTTTGTTTGTTTCTTCACAAACTCCTCCTATGGTTTTGGAGATAGACCTCCATAACCATACATATTCTGAAACTACATTGTCCAGGGTACTTGGATAAGTATATTTCATTTTAATCAAAGGGTTCCCTGGGGGCAAAAAAAACCCCGCTGAAAATTTTTTCCCTTTGATTCATATGAAATTTAAACCATAGGTAAATGACAAGATATGATGCCAATTCAGAGAATTTCAGTAAATTTCAATAATATTAAGACACCTAATAGGGGGTTAAACCCCCTATTAGGGTTCCTCAGAGACACAAAGCCCCGCTGAAAATTTTTTTCCCTTCGATTTATATAAAATGTAGAAATGAGATAATAGGACTAGGGGTCCCTATCATTCCACTGCAAAGTGGGCGTGTAGGCGCCAAAACAGCACCCAGCCCACACTGTAAAGTGGGTGTGTAGGTGCCACGGAAAAAAAAGCACCCAGCACTCACTGTAAATGAGATTGGTGTTAGGAAGGGCATCCAGCTGTAGAAATCAAGCCAGAATCAGTTCCCATCCTACCCTTGCAAGCAGGGAAAAGCGGACGTAAAATGATGATGATAATGATGATGGAGGGTCAGCTGAAAAGTTCATAGGTTGATCAAATGAGGTTTACTTTTCAACATAGTCCCTGGAAAGAAACAATGAATTTATTGATGAGAAGAGTTGAAATTAATGCATGCAAGATTTCACAGCTCTAGCATCAGTTGTCAGTGTATGAACTTTTCAGTCTAACCTCAGGTCTTGAAAAATCACCCCTACACTATTAATTTGTCAGATTTCTTCCAACCCACTCGCTCTTATCCCCACCCCAACCTCGTTAATTAAATTTTGCTAATCTATCTCCAGTAAATTTTTTTAAACCATTATACATGACAAAAAAGTACATTACTAGAAGTCCCATACATTATAAAATAAATAGGATGGGTTGGGGTCTCAATATGTAAACTAAACAACTAATTCTGGTTTTTAAAAAATAATCAACTGAGACATCCTAGAAAAATTACCAATTTTCCACCACCACCCCACTTGTGCATCTCCCTCCCCCCATTATTTGGGACCCGTGGGTATGCACATATGAGTAAGCACACCTACCTACACATATTTAGGCATATGCACTTACCCAAAACTAAATAACATATACGTTTTTTTCTAAATTTTGTCTGTAATATTAGGAAATGTTTATACTGCCTCCACAGATTTTAGAATATTTAAATTTCTAACATATTTATACAAATATATATACAAGTATCATCATCATCATCATCATCATCGTTTAACGTCCATTTTCCACGCTAGCATGGGTCTGGACGGGAATTGTCCCACTTGAGGCAAGATTGGTTGTCTTGCTCAGGACTGTCTGGCGGGTTTTCTACGGCTGGTATATATACATATATATATATATATATATATATATATATATATATATATATATATACTTTTCCACGTGCTTACGCTCTGCTAACTCTCTAGCCCACTAAATATTAACACTTCGAATATTTAATACTGCCGGCACTAGTATCGAGCACCTTTGGCATACGTTACTTGGCAAATAACTATATGTATCACCTATCCTCCCCTTTTTTTCTCTCTCTCAATACATAAATACTGTATATATATATACATTTAAAAAAAAAAAAATGATGAATATATATATATATATATTATATGAAAAAAAAAATATATATATATATATGCATACACATACCTACATATACATACACGCACGCACACAAACACACATACATACAGGCATACACAAACACACATGCATGCATGCTTGCACAAACACATATATCCACACACATGCATGCACATAGACATACATACATACATACACACACATGCATGCACATAGACAAACATACATGTGCTGTAATGTGAATTATATATGTGATGGATATATATGTATACTGATAACACACACAATACTTTTTCAGCCAAGTTAACAGTTGGAAGTATGACTGTGGAATACATTAAAACATCCGTGGGGGGAGGGGAGATGAAATAATATCTCAACTTCAATCAATAAGACAAAAGTCTACTGATGTATGTCATGATATGTAGTACGACAGAACTACAGAACCATTGATAGCATTGACACATAATAGTGCGGATATATATTCTATATAATACGTCTGCTTACAAACATTCTATATATATATATATATATATATATATATATATATATATATATATATATATATATATATATATATATATAAGTAGAAGTTGTATTTAATTTTTTGGAAGTCCGACAAACATAAATGTTTATAACTGATTTAGAGCACTCAACAAGTTACTGGAGTAAATATTCAATGATATTAAATAAATAGAAACTATATTTATAAAACCATATTTATTTTATTATATATATTTCAAGGGCAACCAAGACAACATTGGTGCACTTTCATCAGATAAAATACAAAGTTTGTTTTATAAATAGAGACGTACCCATGAAAATCATACCTTATCGGTTGGAAATTCACTGGATAGTGGAAATATATTAGGGATTCATCATCATTTTACGTCCGCTTTTCCCTGCTTGCAAGGGTGGGACTATTCAAATATATTAGGGCTTATTCAAACTTATGTGTGAATATGCAAATGAATATGTAAATAATTGAAAAACAACTGTTTATTTAAATAAATATATATATATATATAGAGAGAGAGAGGCTGCAGTGGTGAGACCACTAATCATGGGAGTACTCAATGCATGGGGAGATGTAGAGTGGGTGTAGGGACTTATCTCTTTCTCTCTCTCTCTCTCTCTCTCTCTCTCTCTCTCTCTCTCTCTCTCTCGAGAGAGAGAGAGAGAGAGAGAGAGAGAGAGAGAGAGAGAGAGAGAGAAAGAGAGAGAGAGAGAGAGAGAGAGAGAGAGGGGGAGAGAGAGAGAGAGAACTGCAGACACTAATGTTTCTGGGTGATTACCCTTCATCAGTACAGTTCACTGTTCACCTGCCAACTGTCAGAGCTAGTGAAAATATATGATATTTTCTAAAATATACAGTGACTGATCGGCCTGATTTGCATATTAGCAGATTGCCTGATCAGTCAGATTTGTATATTAGCAGACTCACTAATCAGCCAGATTTGCATATCAGCAGATAGGCCAATCAGTTTCATGTATACGAGCGATCAATGGCCAGCTTTACCATATTCAAATAACAAACAAATGGTTTATCGCTCTACATGGCTGAATACGACAAATGTAATCTGAGTTTTTCGAATATTAATAATAACTGCAGTTTTGTTTACATGCCAACGCAAGAGCAAAAATAACGGGGTCATTCTACTGACATGGCTATAATGAGGCTGTTTGCATAATTGCAAACGAATCGAATATTATTTAGTCACTTGTTTAGTCACATGCAGGAATATAGTGAACTTATTCTAAAATATGTATATTATATCAGTTAGGAAAGAACTCAATACATTAAGAATGTAAACTCTATTTATTAGATTAATATGTGTTGTCGAAATACATTTACAGACACACACAAACATATACATATAAACATGTATATACACAAATATATACACTTGCAAACACACATAAACATATTAGTGGTTAGAGCATTGGACTTGCAATCGAAAGGTTGTGAGTTCAATTCTCAGACCAGGTGATGTGTTGTTTCCTTGAGCAAGACACATTATTTCACATTGCTCCAGTTTACTCAGCTGTTGAAATGAGATGATAGGGACTGGGGTGGACTGGGGTCCCTATCATTCCACTGCAGAGTGGTCGTGGAGGTGCCACAGCAAAAAAGCACCCAGCCCACACTGTAAAGTGGATGTGTAGGCACCACGGCAAAAAAGCACCCAGCACTCACTGTAAATGAGGTTGGTGTTAGGAAGGGCATCCAGCTGTAGAAATCAAGCCAGAATCAGTGTCTGGTCGGCTGACCTTGTCTTGCTCATACTGGAGTATGAGCAAGACAAGGTCAGCCGACCAGACACTGCCCACAACAGAACAACCCATCTAACCCATGCTAGCGTGGAAGAACGGACGTAAAACGGTGATGATGATGATGATGTCTATATATATAGATATCATCATCATCGTTTCACGTCCGTTCTTCCACACTGGGTTAGACGGGTTGTTCTGTTGTGGGCAGTGTCCGGTCGGCTGACCTTGTCTTGCTCATACGGGAACTGATTCTGCTTGATTTCTACAGCTGGATGCCCTTCCTAACACCAACCTCATTTACAGTGAGTTGCTGCGGCGTCTACACGTCCACTTTACAGTGGAGTGGGGGCATATTGTCTATATGCTTATATATAAATATATATATATACATAAATATATACACTTGCAGGCACACAAACACATACACATACATATAAACATATATATACACAAATCTATAAACTTGCAGACAAACTCATACACATATATAAGGATATATATATACACAAATATATACACCTGCAGACACATAAGCACATAGACATATATATATATACACATATATATACACTTGCAGACACACATATACATATAAACATATATATATACACAAGTATATATACCCGCAGATACATATATATAAATATATATATACACAAATATATACAACCACAGATAAACATATATATAAACATATATATACACTCGCAGACACAATGGCACCTCTCATCCCCTGCTTCCCCCCACTTACATACAAAGTTGGGGTCACATTGACCCACAAACCATAACATAGCACCACATCTTGCTTCCCTTCCCAATCCCTGGGTCTGCATACCACTTCTACACTCACACACTGTGAATCCCCACCACTACCACCCCACCCACATAAACACCCCCTCACACTAACACCTACAACAATAACAGTCACCCACCACCAGCAACACCGCCACCTCTCCATTCACAGAAAACTGCAGCCATCGAGCATCATTTCTTTAACAATTATACACACAACACCATGCATACACACACACACACATATATATATATATATATATATATATACACATACATATATACAAAAACACACACATATATATATACACATACATACATATACACACATTTACATATATTTACATATATACACACATATACACACATATATACATATAAATACACTCAAATACATATATATATACACATATATATATAAATATACAATATATATATAATATATATATATATATATGTAGGAGTTGTATTTAATTTGTTGAAATTTCGACAAACATAAATGTTAATCCAGCGAATCTTCGGACCGTGAAGGTGTGATCTCCATGGGTATGTCATTATTTATAAAACAAATTTTGTATTTTATCTGATGAAAGCGCACCAAGATTTGCTTGGTCGCCCTTGAAATATATATATAATAAAATAAATATGGTTTTATAAATATAGTTTCCATTTATTATTATCTTGGTATATATATCCCGTCGAGGTTAACTTTGCCTTTCATCCTTACGGGGTCGATAAAATAAAGTACCAGTAATGCACTGGGATAATCGCTGGCCTTGTGCCAAAAGTAGAAACAATATATATATATATATATACACACACACAGACATATATATATATCTATTATATGTATAATATACACACCATATAAGCACATGTAAAAATCTATACATAATGATTTTTTATTGAGACACAATTCCAGTAATTTGTGGGGAGGGGGAAGCCAATTATATTAATCATAGTACATTACTGGTACTTTATAATAGGGGTCACCAACCTTTTGGACCTCATGGACCACTAAATTCATAATTTTAAATCCTGCAAACGACTAATATGAATTTTTTAAAAAAGATAAATGTTTGTAAAATAATTGTTTCTACTTTTGGCACAAGGCCAGCAATTACCTCAGTACATTACTGGTACTTTATTTTATCTACCCCGTAGGGAGGAAAGGCAAAGTTAACCGCGGTGGGATTTGAACTCAGAACATAAAGAATCATAAATCTATGCTGCAAATCACGATGTCTGACGCTCTACTGATATTGCCGATCCACTGCACTTTTACATTTGTAAAATAATGATCAGAGAACTTCTATTTTATTAATATGAAATGCACCTATTAAATATAACAAAATTATACCATCAGTGGTAGGTGAGCCACCAGTTGGTGACAACTGCTTTATATCATTGACTTCAGAAGGATGGAGGTAAAGTTCACCTCTGACCTCAGAAGGATGGAGGGCAAAGTTGACCTCTAACCTCAGAAGGATGGAGGGCAAAGCCGACCTCCACAGAATTTGAACTCAGAACATAAAGAAATGTAACTGAATACTGTAAAGCATTTAGTCCAACGCTCTAATAATACAAACATAATAGCTATGTATGCATATATATATATATATATATATATATATATATGAGAGAGAGAGGGGGGGGGGGCATATGTAAAATTCCATGGCATTTTACACATTTCTATACCCGCTCTACATCTCCCCATGTATTGAGTACTCCCATGATTAGTAGTCTCCTCGGTCTCAGCACTGCAGATTATATATATGTATATCATCATCATCATCATTTTACGTCCGCTTTTCTCTGCTTGCAAGGGTGGGAGGGGAACTGATTCTGGCTTGATTTCTACAGCTGGATGCCCTTCCTAACACCAACCTCATTTACAGTGAGTGCTGGGTGCTTTTTTGCCGTGGCACCTACACGTCCACTTTACAGTGGAATGATAGGGACCCCATCTCATTTCTACAGCTGAGTAAACTGGAGCAATGTGAAGTAAAGTGTCTTGCTCAAGGAAACAACACATCACCTGGTCTGAGAATTGAACCCACAACCTTTCGATTGCAAGATCAATGCTCTAACCACTAAGCCATATATATATATATATATATATATATATATCTATATATATATATCTTGCAATCGAAAGGTTGTGAGTTCAATTCTCAGACCGGGTGATGTGTTGTTTCCTTGAGCAAGACACTTTATTTCACATTGCTCCAGTTTACTCAGCTGTAGAAATGAAATAGGGTCCATATTATTCCACTGCAAAGTAGTCGTGGAGGTGCCACAGCAAAAAAGCACCCAGCACTCACTGTAAATGAGGTTGGTGTTAGGAAGGGCATCCAGCTGTAGAAATCAAGCCAGAATCAGTCCCCCCCCCCCCTTGCAAGCAGGGAAAAGCGGACGTAAAATGATGATGATGATGATGATGATGATGATGACACATACATAAGTACACACATATATCATCATCATTTATATACATAAATATTAAGGTCAATACACAATAAAAATCTAATACATGTAAAGAAACTTCATCGTTTTAATACATACTTGTTTTGGTACCATCAGCCATAATTCACTGAATCATCTACACTATATACAAATATATATATATACATATATATGTAAACTCATGCAAGCGTGGAAGATGGACGTTAAACGATGATGATGATATATATATATATATATATATATATATATATATATATATATATATACACACATATATACATATATGCACACACATTCATATATATTTATTTATGTTGTGTGGTTCACCAAGGGATAGAACTGGATCATTCCGTTTAATAATGATGCAGTAGGAAAAGCACTCTACGTTATGTAATTCATTCCTCATTGATGTTGAATCCCATGGCTGGTGCAGAAACGGAGTTAAATATTAATTTAATTAAACATCACAAAGCTGGACTGGAGATATTCCTTTAAAGTTTTATTCTTGCAAAAAACGCCATATATATTTCAATGGCCTGATAATATATACATATACACATGTGTATATATATAATCATATATAATTATATATATACATATATATACATATACACGTGTACATATACACATACGTATATATATAATTATCTATGTACATATATATACATATACACGTACGTATATATATAATTATATATATACATATATATACACATACGTATATATATAATTATATATATACATATATATATACACATATACACATATACATATATATATACATATACACCCGCGTCCCACCCCCCACCCACCCCATCCACACCGCCCCTTCAATGTAAAGTTATGTTGGTGCCACAACATCCAGGCCGAAACAAATGAGATCGTGTAGGTGTCACGACAAAAAACACACAGTCCACGCTGTAATGTGGCCGTGTAGGCAACACGGTAAAAACCTGCCAGCCCCACACTGTAAATGTGGTTGGTGTTAGGAAGGGCATCCAGCCGTAGAAAACCTGCCAGACAGTCCACGCTGTAATGTGGCCGTGTAGGCAACACGGTAAAAACCTCCCAGCCCCACACTGTAAATGTGGTTGGTGTTAGGAAGGGCATCCAGCTGTAGAAAACCCGCCAGACAGTCCTATGCGAGCAAGACAATCACTCTTGCCTCAAGTGGGACTACCCCCGTCCAAACCCATGTAAGTGTGGAACACGGACGTTAAACGTTGATGATGATGATGATGATGATATAATTATATATACATATATATATACACATACGTATATATATAATTATATATATACATATATATATACATATACACATACGTATATATATAATTATATATATACATATATATATATACATATACACATATATATAATTATATATATACATATATATATATATACATATACATATATATACATATACACATGTACACATACGTATATATATAATTATATATATACATATATATACATATAATTATACGTATATATACATATATATCTTGTTGGTTGTCCATCATAAACGATAATGACATCTTCTTTATTTTAGTTCCCGTCTGCCGTGGGCATGAAGGTGGCTGTGGAGGCCGATCATTGCCGCAGGGCTTTGGGAGTGCACGCTAAAGAAGAAACCTGTGTGGGAAAGGTTTATAGTGGGAGGGCTAGTGCACAGTGACGGTCCCACTCACTCGGCCGCAGAAGCCAGAATCCGGTGGTACGGAAGACTGTGACGACCAGGGACTTCCTTGGCTGCAGTGGATGGCCACGACGTCTGTAGTGCCTTGCCATGCTCTAGCGCTCCACACCACTTTCATGACCATTGGGACAATGTTGTCCTCCTCCACTCACTTCACCAGGTCCAGTCTTCGCATGCAGGGGCAGGCATCCCCTATCTAACTCACCAGGGGGTTTCAGACCCATCCAGCTACCCTCAGCCTGGTTTGGCCCGCCAACCAAGGCAGTTTACCGCTGTCGCATGCTACAGCTTCTGGGGGCCACAGGTGAGAGCTGAGTGTCAGGTGGGACCCAATGCAGGACGAGCTGCCTTGAAAAGGGCATGGCTACCCCCCCCCCCCCTACAGAGGTACATGCCCCTCCCTGACACCCCAGGAATATATACACGTATATATATACACATACATATGTACATGTTTACACATTTTTGGATGGCCGTTGACACATCAGTTCTTCCACCCTTTGTCAGGTTTTGTTTTTTGTCCAGCAGGGTGTCCAAAATCACCCTCCTCACCAAGTAAACTTAGTGGGGTTGTCAGTTTAGTCGCCGACGACCCGACCATGCAACGGGTTGTACTGGTTTACATGTTACCAGTAACACTCAAGAGTGACCTGTGTGTATGTATATATACATACAATTATATATATACACATAATTATATATATACACATATACATATAATTATATATATACACATAATTATATATATACACATATACATATAATTATATATATACATATATACATATAATTATATATACATATAATTATATATATACATATATACATTTATATATATACATATATACATATAATTATATATATACATATATAATATACACATATACATATAATTATATATATATAATTATATATATACATATACACATATACATATACATATATATACATATATACATATACACATATACATATAATTATATATATACATATATACATATACACATATATATAAATACATATATATATATATATATATATATATATCAGTATCATCATTTTTGTGTCCATTTTTCCACACTTGCATGGGTTGGACAGGTTTTTTTCAGCACAATATCTCTCCATTCACCTATTGGGTATGACTCTATCCAGTATTATCTGATTGACTATGCGAGTTACTAGTTCGACCCCTACTTCTCCTGAGGCTGTAATGCTCTGGTTTTTCTCTCATGAGAAACACTTTGACAGGACCAAAAGTTCAACTAAAGATATGACAGCTGGTTATGGAGAGACTCTAGAGACTTCCAAAGTTTCTGGCATTTGTGATGGTTCTAGGAGTTGTGAGCAGTGAGAGAGATGTCACACCTCTTTACTTCTTCCCTTAGAGATAAGAGTCAATGCTACTGACTATAAGGATGTGTTAGGGAGGGATGTGAGACCTTGGATAGTGACTGTGAGTAAAAAAAGACCATACACCTCTCAACAAGACTCCATCTCATAGGTTAAGACGACCCAAGAATGAATGAGTTACAATCTCCATAATCATGTCACCCCAAACATATAACCTCCTAGTTCTCCAGACCCGAATCCATTAGACTACTACATATGCTCCCATAACACTATCAAACCTCAAGAATCTGCCAAAACTAGCACAATATTCAAAATAGATAAAGATCATCTGATTCGGGTTTGCCAATGTTTCATTCCTCATCTTGATACAGACACCGATGTTAATGGCAGATCCATTGAATAGATGCATCAAGAAAAGTCTCAAGGTTATTCATGCCATTTTTTTCTGACATAAAGCTCTTCTTTCAGGACATATGCATCTTTTACTAAATTCGTGCAAATGTCCTTGAACCGAGCATCCCTGTGTGTGTGTGTGTGTGTGTGTGTGTGTGTGTGTGTGTGTGTGTATAAACGGAAAAAATGAAACAAAATTTCATTTCCCACTCTTAGTACGGCTGTTACTTAAATATAAGTATGTATACGTACATACATATATGTATACAGACGTACGGTAGTATGTATATATATATACATACGTGCACACATATATATATATGTACGTATGGATTTACCGAACATTTATTATAATGCTCGCTGTGTTTGTAAACAAACATCCCGTATTAAGCCGTAGTGTCCAGCAACCACCGTTGCTCGTTTGTTCAACACTGACAAAGGAACGCTGTACTAGTTTCAAGCTTATTAGCTATCGTCAGCAACATATACCTTCCTGCCAGATGATTGAACGTCCGAAAGTATATACTTTCCTTATGCATATTAACGGCTGAGTAGCCCAATTTGCATACCGAGTGAGTTAATCGGCCGGGTGCACTGAAAACAATAAACGGAAAAAATGTAACGAAATTTCATTTCCCACTCTTAGTACGGCTGTTACTTAAATATAAGTATGTATACGTACATAGATATATGTATACAGACGTACAGTAGTATGTATATATATATACATATATGCACACATATATATCTGTACGTATGGGTTCACCGAACATTTATTATAATGCTCGGTGTGTTTGTAAACAAACAGTGTGTGTGTGTGTGTGTGTGTGTGTGTGTGTGTGTGTGTGTGTGTGTGTGTGTGTGTGTGTGTGTATGTATATATATATATATATATATATATATATATATATTTGGTACTAGAAATGAGGAAGGCTCCAGAATCCTGGAATTCTGTGACGCAAATAACCTAACTATCTGTAACACTAACTTCAAAAAACGAGACAATCACTTGATCACCTATAGATCAGGGGAACATACCAGCCAGGTAGATTATATCCTTACCAGGAGACGTGACAGAGTGTCTGTTGTAAACACTAAATCCCTCCCCCATGAAGAATGCACCTCTCAACATAATTAGCGACCTCATAGTCAGGACGAGACGTATTCGACAACAGAAGAGGACTATCCTCAGGAGAAAAATATGGAAATTAAAGGACCCCACAGCCAGTAATAAATTTAAAAGCATATTACTTGATGCTTTTGATAGTAAGGAAGAGCAATTAGAGTCGTACAATATAGAGGAACAGTGGGAATTCCTGAAACCTAACCTGCTGAAGGCGACAGATGAAACCTGTGGCTGGAGCAGGCCTATTGGCAGGAGGAGAGTAACTTGGTGGTGGAATAGTAAAGTGGAGAGGTCAATCAAGGACAAAAAGCAGGCTTGGAAAGCATGGCGGGATGGGGGAGGTAGAGAAGACTATCAAGTGGCCAGGAGGGAAGCAGAGGAAAGAAAGTTCAAGCATGTTCTACAATGCGAGGACCAAAAACGTGAGGTGTTCAGGATTGCTAGGCAATGTGTCAAGGAAAACAGTGATATTGTCGGGGAGAAGTGTGTCCTTAATGATGATGGTGTACTTGCCATCACTGACGCTGATAAGTAGGTAGCTTGGAAGTGTCACTACGAAAGGCTACTAAATGAGGAGAATAATTGGGAGAAAGACAGTCTCCCCCACATCGACCCAATAGAGGGACCAGCAGTGCAAGTTGAAGGTAGTATAATAAGTAAGGCGATCAAAGACATGAAGATGGGCAAGGCGGCCGGGCCTTCGGAAATAGTTGCCGAAAAGCTGAAAGCATCTGGAACGGTGGGACACACTATGATCACCTGGATAGTAAACCAAGTCATACAGAATGGGGTCGTTCCGAAGGACTGGCGCAGCAGCATCATCATTAACTGCTACAAGGGTAAAGGTGATGCCCTAAGTAGGGGAAACTATAGAGGCATTAAATTAATTGACCAGGTCATGAAGGTCACAGAAAAAGTAATAGCGCAACTAATCAGAGAGCGAATTGATGTAGACGAAATTCATTTCGGGTTTGTGTCAGGTAAAAGTACAACAGACGCTCTTTTCATTGTACAACAACTACAGAAGTACCTAGCTAAAAGTAAACCCCTATACTTAGCTTTTATTGACTTGGAGAAAGCCTTTGACAGAGTACCCCGCTCGATTATCTGGTGGGCCCTTAGAAAACTAGGTGTTGATGAATGGCTTGTGAGAGCTATACAAGCCATGTATAAAGAAACAGTCAGCAAGGTTAGAATTAACAACGAATATAGTGAAGAGTTTAGCGTAAAAGTTGGTGTTCATCAGGGCTCCGTTTTTAGCCCCCTACTAATTATTATTGCCCTTTTGGCTATAACAGAGGAGTTCAAGACTGGCTGCCCATGGGAACTCCTATATGCAGATGATCTAACGCTCATAGCTGAATCAATGGTTGAACTAGAGAAGAAATTCCAAACATGGAAGCATGGCCTAGAATCAAAAGGCTTTAAAGTTAACTTGTCTAAGACTAAAGTTCTAGTTTGTAGGAAGGAAAATAGGGCACCGGTCCCATCTGGGAAATGGCCATGCTCAGTGTGTAGGAAAGGAGTAGGTAGAAACTCCATTTTATGTCCCAAATGCAAAGTATGGGTACATAAAAGATGTAGTGGGATCACAGGTAAGCTAACTAAGAATATAGATTTTATATGTGGCCGGTGCTCTGGTGCAATAAGTAGCAGCAAGTGCCCACAGAATATTAACTCATTCCTATAGAAATAGTGGACAGCTTCCGTTACCTGGGTGACAAAATCAGCAGTGGGGAGTGTGCTCTGAAAGTACAGTAGCTAGAGTCAGAACGGGATGGAAAAAGTTCAGAGAGCTTATACCACTATTGGCCGCTAAAGGGTTCTCTCTAAAAATGAAAAGCAGGCTGTATGATGCCTGCATACGAACAGCAATGTTACATGGCAGTGAAACCTGGGAATTGTGTGCAGAGGATATACGCAGACTGGAGAGAAACGAAGCTTGCATGTTCCGCTGGATGTGTAATAGTAATATACGTGAACGGCAAAGCATAAACGAACTAAGGAAGAAATTAGGAATAAGAGGGATCAGATGCTGTTTACTCGAGAGAAGACTACGTTGGTACGGTCACGTGATGCGCATGAAAGACGACAGCTGTATAAAAAAAGTGCAGGGCGATAAAAATAGACGGTAGCCACGGAGTAGGCAGACCCATAAAAACCTGGGACGACTTGATAAATTCCGACCTCACACACTTACACCTCTCCAAGACAATGTCACTGGACCGAGATCTTTGGCGCTACACAGTTATACAGAAGACACGCCTTGCCTAAGTACAAAGCAAAACCTACAGTCAGTAGGCACCTCTAACAAAATACACCCCCGTCCCACTACCCCCACCCCATCCACACCACCCCTTTCAATGTAAAGTTATGTTGGTACCACAACATCCAGCCTGAAACAAATGAGGTCGTGTAGGTGTCACGACAAAAAAAACACACAGTCCACGCTGTAATGTGGCCGTGTAGGTAACACGGTAAAAACCTCCCAGTTCCACACTGTAAATGTGGTTGGCGTTAGGAAGGGCATCCAGCCGTAGAAAACCCGCCAGACAGTCCTATGCGAGCAAGACAACCACTCTTGCCTCAAGTGGGAAAACTCCCGTCCAAACCCATGCAAGCGTGGAATATGGACGTTAAACGATGATGATGATGATGATGATATATATATAATGATGGAGGCACATGGCTTAGTGGTTAGAGCATTGGTCTTGCAATCGAAAGGTTGTGAGTTCAATTCTCAGACCGGGTGATGTGCAAGACACTTTATTTCACATTGCTCCAGTTTACTCAGCTGTAGAAATGAGATGATAGGGACTGGGGTCCCTATCATTCCACTGCAAAGTGGTCGTGGAGGTGCCACGGGAAAAAAAGCACCCACCACTCACTGTAAATGAGGTTGGTGTTAGGAAGGGCATCCAGCTGTAGAAATCAAGCCAGAATCAGTGTCCGTCCCACCCTTGCAAGCAGGGAAAGCGGACGTAAAATGATGATGATGATGATATATATATATATATATATATATACACACACACACATACAGGGTGCTTTATATATATATATATAAAGCACCCAGCCCACTCTGTAAAGTGGTCATGTAGGTGTCACAACAAAAAGCACCAAGCACACATGGTAAATGTGGTTGGCGTTAGAAACTAAGCCAGAAACAGTTCTGTGTGAGCATAACACAGTCACCTGACCCAACTTGCCTCAAACGGGATAACCTGTCTAACCCGTGCTAGTGTGGAAAAATGGATATTAAACGATGATGATATAAACAATGAGATATTCATTGTTGGTATATCATTCATCACAAGTTTGTTTGATCAGGTTGATTTGAAGTAAACATCAACATCAACAGCAATAGGGAACGTTTATGTGGTTGTTTGAGCTGCTGAAAACAAAGGAAACCTCTCTGAAATCATGCCCTGTCATCTTGAAAAGTTAAGAAATATATTAGATTATATAGTTTTATATATGTAAAGAGAATGAGAATTTACAGCTCATATAAAACGTAAGTAGATTTAGCTGGCACATAAGGTGATGGTGGTGATAGTGGTGATGGTGATGATGGTGATGATGGTAGTGGTGGTGATGATGTTGATGGTAGTGGTGGTGATGATGTTGATGATGTTGGTGGTGATGGTTGTGGTGATGGCGGTGGTGATGGTGTTGATGAAGGCATTGGTGGTGGTGGTGGTGGTGGTGGTGATGATGTTGATGGTGGTGATGGTGATGGTAGTAATGATGATGATGATGATGATGATGGTGATGGTGATGGTGATGATCCTGATCCAACCATGATAATTCTGACTTTATTTCAGGCAGTTCTATTCACAACTAGGTTTTCCGATATCTTTTGGGGGTTTTAAGATGGAAGAATAAGTATGTAGAGGATGATATTGCTGCTATTTCTAGTAAATTAAGAGACCACGTAGAGGCTCTTTTGTTGGCTTGTGGTGAGGTTAGTGAAATGATGGTGGTGGTGGAAAAGGGTATATAAATGTATATGTGACTAGTGGTGGTAGTGGTGGGGTGGATGGATGTAAGAAGAAGGGGTTGAGGTGGTGAAGGGCTAGATATACAGTATATGTGGTGGTGAAGGGGGTAGATATAGAATTAAGTGTATGTGGTGGTGGTGGTGAAGGGGGTAGATATAGAATTGTGTGTATGTGATGGTGGTGGAAATGGGGGTAGATATAGAATTGTGTGTATGTGATGGTGGTGGTGGTGGTAATGGGGGTAGATATAGAATTGTGTGTATGTGGTGGTGGGGTGTATGTGTATGTGTGTGGTGGGAGTGTTAATGAAGTAGTGGTGAAAGGGAAGGATACATATATACTTGTGTGTGTGTGAGAGCATGCATATAAGCATGCCTGTGTGTATGTGTAAGTGTGTGCGTGTGTGCATGCATGCGTGCCAGCTTGTGTGTATGTGTGTGTGCATCTGTGTGATGGTATAGGGGGTTAGATATGTGTGTATATGTGGTAGTGGTGGTGGCGGTGGTGGTGGTGCAATAATAATGGGGCTAGATATAAGTGTGTATATGTATGTGGTGTGACAGTGTGGTGGTGGTGGTGTTGAAGGGAAGATGTGTGTGTGGTGGTGGGGAAGAAGGATATGCCAGCTAAGCATTCTTCCCTATCTACTGAGGCTGACTGCTAAAGCAACACAAACATAGAATTTGTCTGAGAGATAACAGTAGTGACAGGGGAGGGAAAGATGTGTATGTGTGTGTATCTGTGTGTGTGGGAGACAGAGAGACAGTATTTGTATATGTATGTGTGCATGCATGTGTGTGCATGAGTATGAGTGCATTTGTGCATGTGTGCATTTGTGTGCACACTCACATATTCAGAGAGAAAGTGAGTTTCTAAATGTTACTTAAGGTAGTAAGAACACAAAAGAGTGTGGTAGAAAGATGATGGAATTATAGTTAAATAGGTAGATAGACAGGTAGATAGAGAGATAGAGCAGTAGATAGACAGGTAAATAGAAAGGTAGATAGAGCAGTTGGTATATAGGTAAATAGAGAGGTAGATAAAGCAGCTGGTATATAGGTAAATAGAAATGTAGATAGAGCTGCAGATAGAAGGTAAATAGAAAGGTAGAGAGATAAAAAGGCAAATAGAACGGTAGGTAGAAAGATAGATAGAACGGTAGGTAGAAAGATAGATAAATTTTTTTATTAGCCACAAGGGCACAAAAGAAGGGGACAAATACAAATGGGGAGTTTACATACAGGTATATGAAAATAAAACTATTAATACAATAACAAATAACAATTGAAATCCCCAATAGGGGGGAGGTGTTACACAGGGGTTGTACACACCCCGTAAAAATGTACAACTCTCATCTCCAGGAGCACCAAGAGTGAGTACTCCCTTCCTCAATTCCTCTTTTTCCTCAACCTACAGGCTTATATAGAGAGAAGGCCCAACCACTCAGGCCATCTTTGCCACACTCACCCACCTTTTATAAAATTTGCTGCTGTACAGCACCTCTCTCTCCATCCTGATTCTTCTTCCAAAGTGGTATTTGAAAAAAAGAATCAGTTGTTGGCCGGAGAGAAAGGTGTCTGACATCAACCCTTTTAACCTCGTCCACCATATAACTTCTTTCACCATAGCCATAACACATAGGAAAACCGCCTCTCCCTCGTTTTTGAAGGAGGGTGGCAGTTTGATCATGACAATGGACTCGGTGGTCAACTGGATTGGTCCCACGTGCGACAATAGTCGTTCTACATAGCCCCACAGGTCGGTAGAGCTCCTCGGTAGCACTGCCAGGCCAGGGACTTTTGGAAGTTGTCCATTAGTCCTGGGCGGAAGGTCCTATAAAAACAGACTGGCCAGTTCGTCCTCCTCTACGCCTAGAGTTTCTCCGAGCGTGTCGTCGCTCTTGCTGCGGACCAACCCTCTATAGAATGTCGAAGTGGAGTCTCCACTGATCACCGGGTCCGTTTGCCAGAGGACTGTGAGCGCCTGAGCACATTCAATGTGCCAGTCGCCCATTTTCCTCGGTCTTTGCTTGACCCAGGACTGCAGCTCGGTCAGCGAGACGAATCGTGGGAAGGCTCGCCTCACGAACGGGGCCCACACCGGTTGTCTGGTGAGGAATACGTGGAGGTGCCGCAGCCTGAGCGTGTGTTTGCGCATCGTCAGCCACGGCATCCCCAGCCCTCCGTTTGAAGGGTGTTGGCAGCAGATGGATCTTCTCACCAAAGGAGCCCGTTTCTTCCAAAGGAATTGGAAGAGCGCGCGCTCCACCAGAAAGATAGATAGAACGGTAGATAGTAAGATAGAGAGAATGGTAGGTAGTAAGATAGAGAGAATGGTAGGTAGTAAGATAGAGAGAATGGTAGGTAGTAAGATAGATAGAACGGTAGGTAGTAAGATAGAGAGAACGGTAGGTAGTAAGATAGAGAGAATGGTAGATAGTAATATAGAGAGAATGGTAGGTAGTAAGATAGAGAGAATGGTAGGTAGTAAGATAGAGAGAATGGTAGGTAGTAAGATAGATAGAACGGTAGGTAGTAAGATAGAGAGAATGGTAGGTAGTAAGATAGAGAGAATGGTAGGTAGTAAGATAGATAGAACGGTAGGTAGTAAGATAGAGAGAATGGTAGGTAGTAAGATAGAGAGAATGGTAGGTAGTAAGATAGATAGAACGGTAGGTAGTAAGATAGAGAGAATGGTAGGTAGTAAGATAGAGAGAATGGTAGGTAGTAAGATAGAGAGAATGGTAGGTAGTAAGATAGAGAGAATGGTAGGTAGTAAGATAGAGAGAATGGTAGGTAGTAAGATAGAGAGAATGGTAGGTAGTAAGATAGAGAGAATGGTAGGTAGTAAGATAGAGAGAATGGTAGATAGTAAGATAGAGAGAATGGTAGGTAGTAAGATAGAGAGAATGGTAGGTAGTAAGATAGAGAGAATGGTAGGTAGTAAGATAGAGAGAATGGTAGGTAGTAAGATAGAGAGAATGGTAGGTAGTAAGATAGAGAGAATGGTAGGTAGTAAGATAGATAGAACGGTAGGTAGAGAGATAGAGAGAATGGTAGGTAGTAAGATAGAGAGAACGGTAGGTAGTAAGATAGAGAGAACGGTAGGTAGTAAGATAGAGAGAATGGTAGGTAGTAAGATAGAGAGAATGGTAGGTAGTAAGATAGAGAGAATGGTAGGTAGTAAGATAGAGAGAATGGTAGGTAGTAAGATAGAGAGAATGGTAGGTAGTAAGATAGAGAGAATGGTAGGTAGTAAGATAGAGAGAATGGTAGGTAGTAAGATAGAGAGAACGGTAGGTAGTAAGATAGAGAGAATGGTAGGTAGTAAGATAGAGAGAATGGTAGGTAGTAAGATAGAGAGAATGGTAGGTAGTAAGATAGAGAGAATGGTAGGTAGTAAGATAGAGAGAATGGTAGGTAGTAAGATAGATAGAACGGTAGGTAGTAAGATAGAGAGAATGGTAGGTAGTAAGATAGATAGAACGGTAGGTAGTAAGATAGAGAGAATGGTAGGTAGTAAGATAGATAGAACGGTAGGTAGTAAGATAGAGAGAATGGTAGGTAGTAAGATAGAGAGAATGGTAGGTAGTAAGATAGAGAGAATGGTAGGTAGTAAGATAGAGAGAATGGTAGGTAGTAAGATAGAGAGAATGGTAGGTAGTAAGATAGAGAGAATGGTAGGTAGTAAGATAGAGAGAATGGTAGGTAGTAAGATAGAGAGAACGGTAGGTAGTAAGATAGAGAGAATGGTAGGTAGTAAGATAGAGAGAACGGTAGGTAGTAAGATAGAGAGAATGGTAGGTAGTAAGATAGATAGAATGGTAGGTAGTAAGATAGAGAGAACGGTAGGTAGTAAGATAGAGAGAATGGTAGGTAGTAAGATAGAGAGAATGGTAGGTAGTAAGATAGATAAGTTTCTTTTATTTGCCACTAGGGCATCAAAAGTGGGACAAGTACAAAGGGGGGAGTTTACACAAAAAGGCGTCCTCAATAAGGAGGAGGCAATAACAAAATATAAAAATAAAATAAGATATAACAAAAAATAAAATTTTTAACAAAATCCTCAATAGAGAGGAGGCGCCTTGGGGGGTCGCACACACCCCCGAAAAAAGTGTGCAACCCTTTTCCTCAGGAGCACAGAGAGGGGGTGCTCCCTCGTTCCTTCCTCTTTTCCACCTACAGGCTTATGTAAAGAGAAGGCCCATTCACACGGGCCATTCTCGCCACTTTCACCCACCTTTCATAAAAACGACTGGGGTGCAGCACCTCTCTCTCCATCCTGATCCTTCTTCCGAAATGATATCGGAAGAAACGGACCAGTTGTTGGCCAGAGAGAAAGGTGCCTGACCTCAGTCCTTTCAGACGCGTCCACCATACAACCTCTTTCGCCATGGCTATTACGCACAGAAACACCGCCTCTGCTTCATCTTTGAAGGGGGGAGGCGGCTTGATCATTACAATAGACTCGGTGGTCAACCGGATCGGTCCCACCCCTGACAGCAGTTGTTCGACATAGCCCCACAGATCGGCTACGCCCGAGCAGTGTACCAATGCGTGTGCAACGGTTTCCTCGTCGCACACGCATCTGGGACAGATCTTTTTGGCGGGGTCCCTACCCGGGCGCCCGTGTCTGTAGAGCCTTTCTCGAACGGGTAAAGCCCCTCGGTAGCACTGCCAGGCTAGGGACTTCTGGAAGTTGTCCATAGGTCCCGGGCTGAATGTCCTACCGAACAGGCTGGCCAGTTCGTCCTCCTCCATGTCTAGGGCTTCTCCGAGGGCGTCGTCGCACCTGCTGCGTACCAGCCCTCTATAGAATGTTGCGGTGGAGTCTCCACTGATAACCGGATCCGCCTGCCAGAGGACGGTGAGCGCCTGGGCACACTCAGTGTGCCAGGCGCCCAGTTTTCTCGGTCTTTGCTTGACCCAGGATTGCAGCTCGGTGAGTGAGACGAGTCTGGGAAAGGTTCGTCTCACAAACGAGGCCCACACCGGTTGTCCGGTGAGGAATACGTAGAGGTGCCGTAGCCTTAATGCGTGTTTACGCATCATTAGCCACGGCATCCCCAGCCCTCCTTTCGAAGGGTGTAAGATAGATAGAACGGTAGATAGTAAGATAGAGAGAATGGTAGGTAGTAAGATAGATAGAACGGTAGGTAGTAAGATAGAGAGAATGGTAGGTAGTAAGATAGAGAGAATGGTAGGTAGTAAGATAGAGAGAATGGTAGGTAGTAAGATAGATAGAACGGTAGATAGTAAGATAGAGAGAATGGTAGATAGTAAGATAGAGAGAATGGTAGGTAGTAAGATAGATAGAACGGTAGGTAGTAAGATAGAGAGAATGGTAGGTAGTAAGATAGAGAGAATGGTAGGTAGTAAGATAGAGAGAATGGTAGGTAGTAAGATAGAGAGAATGGTAGGTAGTAAGATAGAGAGAATGGTAGGTAGTAAGATAGTGAGAATGGTAGGTAGTAAGATAGAGAGAACGGTAGGTAGTAAGATAGAGAGAACGGTAGGTAGTAAGATAGAGAGAATGGTAGGTAGTAAGATAGTGAGAATGGTAGGTAGTAAGATAGAGAGAATGGTAGGTAGTAAGATAGAGAGAATGGTAGGTAGTAAGATAGAGAGAATGGTAGGTAGTAAGATAGAGAGAATGGTAGGTAGTAAGATAGAGAGAATGGTAGGTAGTAAGATAGAGAGAACGGTAGGTAGTAAGATAGAGAGAACGGTAGATAGTAAGATAGAGAGAATGGTAGGTAGTAAGATAGAGAGAACGGTAGGTAGTAAGATAGAGAGAACGGTAGGTAGTAAGATAGAGAGAATGGTAGGTAGTAAGATAGAGAGAATGGTAGGTAGTAAGATAGAGAGAACGGTAGGTAGTAAGATAGAGAGAACGGTAGATAGTAAGATAGAGAGAATGGTAGGTAGTAAGATAGAGAGAACGGTAGGTAGTAAGATAGAGAGAATGGTAGGTAGTAAGATAGAGAGAATGGTAGGTAGTAAGATAGAGAGAATGGTAGGTAGTAAGATAGAGAGAACGGTAGGTAGTAAGATAGAGAGAACGGTAGATAGTAAGATAGTGAGAATGGTAGGTAGAAAGATAGATAGAACGGTAGGTAGAGAGATAGATAGAACGGTAGGTAGTAAGATAGATAGAACGGTAGGTAGAGAGATAGATAGAACAGCAGATAGTAAGATAGATAGAATGGTAGGTAGAGAGATAGATAGAAGAGCAGATAGAAAGATAGATAGAACGGTAGGTAGAAAGATAGATAGAACGGCAGATAGAAAGATAGATAGAAGGCTAGAAAAGAACAACTAGAAGAAATGTCATGTAGTGGATAGTTCCATCCTCTTCCTATAAATTCTACATTCAAATGTTACTAAAAGCAGCCATTTCCCATACCAGGTGTCTTGAAGAGTAGCTCAACACCTATCTTCCTTGCAGGGGAAGTGTAAGTAGTTTTCTTTTATCTGGTGAAAACAATTGTATGGTGGACAAGACTGAAAGGGCTGTCCTGGTATGTGTTGTGCAGATCTGATTAAGGGACACCCATTGCTTTCTGTGAAGGTCAAAGCTGGTGGGTTTAGATGTGGGGTCCTGGATGAGGTGGGCAACTGTGTATAAATAAATAAAGCATACACATATGCATGTATGGTCACATAAACTCCTGATGGAGTCATAGGGGCACTGTATTGACATTCAGCGTTTCTAGGGCATTTTAAAACTCTCCAGGTCTGAATACAGCAGATTTCTTCCAGAGAAGGATAGAGTGTGAGAGAAAGCAAATGAGAAAGAGATATAGAGGAAGAGTCGACCCCAGTATTGGATGAAAGGCAAAGTTGACCTCAGCAGGATTTGAACTCAGAGTAGAGAGCTGAACAAATACTGCAAAGCATTCTATCTGACATTCTAATGACTCTGCCATACACTTATATAAATATATATATATAAATGAATATATATAAAATATAAAATAAATGCATACACATTATTATAATTCACTGCAGCTGTATTTGGCTGAAATGATTTATAACATGGCTCATGTTCAAACACTATCAATGTAGAATGAAAGAAAGAAGTGATTTGAGAAGGCAAGAAAAGAAATTAAGAAATGCAATATAACACTATTCTATATGTAGATTCCATTCATCAAAATTTAAAAAATAGGGAAAAAGAAACATTACTACATAGAAATGCTATAAGCATTTGCTCTTCATTCATGAATTTCTATACTGAAAAATTATATTAAACAGTCACCACCTCTCTTTATCTATCTCTCACGCGCATATGTGTGCGCGTGTGCGTGTGCGTGTGTGTGTGTGTAAACATACAGTGGAACCTCAATTCACAAACTTAATTTGTTCCTGAAAGCCATTTGTTACCCGAAATGTTTGTAAACCGAAACTACTTTTCCCATATGAAATGTTAAGAGAGGAATTCACCGAGAGAGGGACAGTGTGTGAAAGATGGATAGATATCATCATAGTAACTAACTACACAGCAAGTGACACTTTCCCACCGATACTCCCAGCTTGTTGCCAACTGTTGTTGCTGGCGTGTGTGTTTGTTACTCAAGATCTACCAAGACGTTTTATGTGAGAAAAAATTGTTCATAAACCGATTTGTTCGTGATGAGAGGTGTTTGTGAACTGAGGTTCCACTGTGTATGTATATATATATATATATATATATTGTAAGTGAGATGTCAATCTCTGGTTTGCTAAGAGGTCTGTGACCCCCTTGCTTCAGTACTGACTCAGACTGTGAAGACCCATCTAACCCTTGCTAGCAGAGAAAGTGGATTTTAAATGATGATGATAATAATGATGATGATGATGATGATGATGATGATGATGATAATGATAATGATGATGATGATGCCTGCATTAACAAGACATTTATTAAAAGTACAAAAACAGCAATATGACTGCATCACATGAAAAATTAAAACCATTCTTCAAATACTGTAGATTTTCTGACCAATGTCAACTAGTGAACATCCTATAAACATTTGAATTAACAAATCAGTTTTTTCAATATTTTCTGCTGCTATGGAATGGCAAATTAAGCAACATACCTTTGATAAACTATGATATCAATTCTAATGGACCATACATTCATGCCTCATCCTCCCTTCACCCCCACCTACAAAACGTGGCCATTATGTTAAGTGCATTGTTTGTAATTAATGTACCATTCTGTGGATGAATGAATGGGCAAATTGGCCCAGATGTGATTTAAACGCCGAATATCAAAGTGGTGGGATGAAACATCTTCTTTGCCCACTTATTCCTGAGAGAGTCGAGGGAGGGGGGGGGGGGTCAGAGTCTTATGCTGATAATGAAATTATTGCATACAGTGCTCAGGAGCACTACAACTCATCAAAGGTGCATGTATAGTACATAGAATAATGTACAAATATCAGGAAAATGAACAGTGTATGAGTGATGATATACACACACACGCACACATACACACGCACACACGCATGTGTGTGTATGGAGAGGGAATATCAGGTGTAGTGTTGGTGAATTTCAGGAAGCATGGAGGTTTTAAAGGATGCAGTGTCTCAGCAGCTAACAACTAATGCAGGTAGTTTGTTCCATGCTTCAGCAACTCTGAGCGTGAAATAATGTTTCCGAAAGTCATGGGAGCTGTGCTGTTTCCTGACTTTGTAGGCCTGTCCACGGGTATTCCTCAAACACTCCTTCCAGTGGGTCCTGTCAGAAGCAACCATCTCCAACAGATCTGGCTGGATTCCCAAGCATGACTAGCCAAGCTCATGGATGTTATCCAATCATCTTGCTCGGGGGCTACACCTGGGTCTCCTGCCAGTTGATTTTTGCCCATAAAATCTGCCCAGAGATTCTTTCCAGAGACATTCTAACCACATTTGTAATCACTGCTTGTCCATCACTCTTGCAAAACCAAAACTATTTCCACTTAACTCTAAACATTTCGTATTTGTTTTGCAACATTTTTTTAATTTAAAACTGTATATTGAAACAGATATAGTTATACTTTGGGAGGGTCATGCTGCCAATAAAAAACATATGCACCTGTTGGAGTTTCACTTCAATTATTATAATTTTCTAGTCGGTTAGTTTAATAACAAGATGGTTGTTTAGTTGTTGATTGCCAAAGTTCTTTTGTCGCACATTCTGTGACCTCCTCAGTGAGTACTTTTGTTGTTATTTTATGTCTCTCTTTTGTTTTACACCATTATGTTGTATTACATCATCAAGATGGTCTAAGAGAGAACAAGAGGGATACAGACCTTCTTCACTTGTCTGGGACAACAGTGGCCCCACTTCGGTACTGACTTGGTCTATGTAAACCTGTCCAACCCTTGTTAGCAGGGAAAGCTGAGGTTAAATGATTATATATATATATATATATATATTAACAATAATAAATGTGAAGACTAAAATCCAAAGAGGGCTTGATAAGGATAAATATATATCAAATATATAAGAACCCTAGAGCAAATATTTATTAAAATAACAGATCTTCAGAAGATCCCATTAAGGGAGAAAGCAGCGATTCTTTTCTTAAACTTTAATCTGTTATTTTAATAAATATATATATATATATATAAGGTAAACAGAAATAACAAAGCAAACAACACAGTACAATGAAAAAGTATATTAGTTTTATGCTTGATATAGTAGGAAAAGAGCCTTAACGTTTCAGACACTAGTCCTTCATCAGAAAGTAGAATGGGAAATTAAAGAAGAAATAGAAAGATAGAGGAGACTGGGCAGTGGCAGAAACGAAAAGAAATTCTTTGAGAAAAGCAGTTTTGTTTAGGTCGCCATCTCTTGGAAATTCACACACACACACACACATATGTGTGTGTATACATACACACACATATATATATATACACATACACATGCACACACAGGTATACATGTGAATGGACACATACATACTCTACAAAAAGCAATGACATAACTACTATCACCACCACCAGTGCAGGTAACCTCCCTCCTGCATCACCTGCACCACTACCACCACTCTCACTTATTGATGAAAATAGAAAGAAAAAGAAGGGAAGGTATTTATGATAGAGGAGGGAGGAAGAGTGACAGAATGTGAGAGAGATATAAACAGAGGGAGGAGAGAGTGACCTGTGTGTGTGTGTGTGTGTGTGTGTGTGTGTGTGTGTGTGAGAGAGAGAGAGCGAAAGAGGGGGAGAGAGAGTGAGAGGGAAAAACAGGCAGAGAAAGTGGAGGTCAGGTAGATTGAGAGAGAAAGACAGACAGAGAAAGAGGGAGAGAAAATGAGAGAGAGGTAGAGAGAAAATGATATATTGAGATGACAATGTGTGAATACACATGAGATTTATAGCTGGAATTAAAAGATAGGGTGATGTGGTGGTGTTGATGGTGCAGTGTAGTGTTGATGTGGTGGTGGTGGTGGTGGTGCAGTGTAGTGTTGTGGTGGTGGTGGTGCAGTGTAGTGTTAAGGTGGTGGTGCAGTGTAGTGTTGATGTGGTGGTGGTGGTGGTGGTGGTGCAGTGTAGTGTTGTGGTGGTGGTGGTGCAGTGTAGTGTTGTGGTGGTGGTGGTGCAGTGTAGTGTTGTGGTGGTGGTGGCAGTGTAGTGTTGTGGTGGTGGTGGTGCAGTGTAGTGTTGTGGTGGTGGTGCAGTGTAGTGTTGATGTGGTGGTGGTGGTGGTGCAGTGTTGTGTTGTGGTGGTGGTGGTGCAGTGTAGTGTTGAGGTGGTGGTGCAGTGTAGTGTTGAGGTGGTGGTGGTGGTGGTGGTGCAGTGTAGTGTTGTGGTGGTGGTGGTGGTGGTGTAGTGTTGTGGTGGTGGTGGTGGTGCAGTGTAGTGTTGAGGTGGTGGTGGTGGTGGTGGTGCAGTGTAGTGTTGTGGTGGTGGTGGTGGTGGTGCAGTGTAGTATTGTGGTGGTGGTGCAGTGTAGTGTTGTGGTGGTGGTGCAGTGTAGTGTTGAGAAGGTGGTGTTGGTGGTGCAGTGTAGTGTTGAGGAGGTGGTGGTGGTGCTGCAGTGTAGTGTTGAGAAGGTCGTGTTGGTGGTGCAGTGTAGTGTTGTGGGGTGAGGGGGGTGCAGTGTGGTGGTGGTGCAGTGTAGTGTTGTGGGGTGAGGGGGGTGCAGTGTAGTGTTGGAGTGGTGGTGGTGCAGTGTAGTGTTGGGGTGGTGGTGGTGGTAGTGCAGTGTAGTGTTGGAGTGGTTATGGTGCAGTGTAGTGCTGGGGGTGAGGGCGGTGCAGTGTAGTGCTGGAGGAGGGGGCAGTGTAGCTCTTGGGTGGTGTTGATGGTGCAGTGTAGTGTTGGGGTGGTGATGCTGGTGGCGGTGGTGCAGTGTAGTGCTGGGAAGGGGGCAGTTTAGTGCTGGAGGAGGGGGCAGTGTAGCCCTGGGTGGTTTTGATGGTGTTGACGGTGTGCAGTATAGTGTTGGGGTGGTGATGGTGGTGCAGTGTAGTACTGTGGTGGTGGTGGTGCAGTGTAGTGCTGAGGTGGTGGTGGTGGTGATGATGGTGGTGGTGCAATGTAGTGTCGGGGTGGTGGTAATGGTGGTGGTGATGAAACAGTGATGCTGGTTATGTGATGCCATGGTAGTGTTGACAGGTTGGTGTAATGCTGGTGTTGGCTCTGCAGTGAGGTGGTAGTTTTGGTGGTGTGATGTTGTGGAGGTGGTGGTTAGTATGAAGGTATGGTGATGGTGATGATGATGATGTTTCTAGCAAATAAATATCAATGATAATTCTTCAAAATAATCAACATCAACCGATGCATAATTTAACAGATTCAAATGTGGTGGAACTTCCAGCAGGACAACTTTATGGTATATATATATATATATTTATGTGTTTGTGTGTATATATATATGTATATATTATGTATGTATATATCATTTGTTTTGCTTTATTTTCGTTTATTGTCTTCCTTTTGTTAATTTTCCTAAGCATATATATATATATATTTATATATATATATATATATATATATATATATATTTTTTTCATTTTTACGTCCGCTTTTCCCTGCTTGCAAGGGTGGGACGGGAACTGATTCTGGCTTGATTTCTACAGCTGGATGCCCTTCCTAACACCAACCTCATTTACAGTGAGTGCTGGGTGCTTTTTTGCCGTGGTGCCTACACATCCACTTTACAGTGTGGGCTGGGTGCTTTTTTGCTGTGGCACCTCCACGACCACTCTGCAGTGGAATGATAGGGACCCCAGTCCACCCCAGTCCCTATCATCTCATTTCTACAGCTGAGTAAACTGGAGCAATGTGAAATAAAGTGTCTTGCTCAAGGAAACAACACATCACCCGGTCTGAGAATTGAACTCACAACCTTTTGATTGCAAGGCCAATGTAAATATGTGTGTATATATATATATATATGTATATATGTGTGTATATATATGTACATATGTGTGTGTCTGTGTGAGTGTATATATATATGTGTGAGAGTGTATATTTTTTTTTTTTTTACGTCCACTTTTCCCTGCTTGCAAGGGTGGGATGGGAACTGATTCTGGCTTGATTTCTACAGCTGGATGCCCTTCCTAACACCAACCTCATTTACAGTGAGTGCTGGGTGCTTTTTGCCGTGGCACCTACACGACCACTTTACAGTGGAATGATATGGACCCCAGTCCCTATCATCTCATTTCTACAGCTGAGTAAACTGGAGCAATGTGAAATAAAGTGTCTTGCTCAAGGAAACAACACATCACCCGGTCTGAGAATTGAACTCACAACCTTTCGATTGCAAGGCCAATTCTCTAACCACTAAGCCATGTGCCTCCATTATATATATATATGTATGTATATGTGTATATATATATATGTGTGCATCTAAATATACGTATCTATATATGTATATACATATATATCTATATGTGTGTGTATGCATGTATGTATGTGTTTGTATATATATGTAATGTATATAGCGTCAGTTGTGATGCAACCCTTATCTCCAGATCTTCCTGGGGTACAGCCAAGATGTCAGTACCAACCAAAACACTCTCCTCTTTATCCAAATATTGTTCTAGCTCTCACATACTTCTATTCATGCTTCCCCTATATACACTTCCTTCTACATTTACCCACACACACATACACATACATACACACACATTCATGCATCCCCTATATACACTTCCTTCTACATTTACCCACACACACATACACACACATACACACACATTCATGCATCCCCTATATACACTTCCTTCTACATTTACCCACACACACATACAAACACACACAAACACATTCATGCTTCTTCTATATACACTTCCTTCTACATTTATCCACACAACCACACACATACACAGACACAAACACTCACACACACATATATACACACACACACATTCATGCTTCTATATACACTTCCTTCTACATTTAACCCGCCCCCCCCCCACACACACACACACAAACACACATTCATGCTTCTATATACACTTCCTTCTACATTTACCCACACACACATACACACACACATACATACACACATTCATGCACACACTCGTTCATACACACACACACTTACACATTCACACACACATTCAACCACACACACACACACACATACACATTCACACACACACACTCACATTCAACTACACACACATACACATTCACTCACACACACAATGCATTCAACCAAAATAAAAATGTTTTCCCATTAACAAAATGGCCACAGTTTGTAGTGAGTGTAGAAGATGAATGGAAACTTTGGACCATTAAAATTGACAGTCTAGTATATTACTAGTATAATGGAATGGACCTCTGTTGGTGTCATGGATAAGTCTTCCAATTGTTTGATCAATGGAACTGCCTGGTCATATCATTAACTTGTAAGTGGCTGAGCATTCCACAGACTAGTGAACCCCTTAACATAATTCTTAGGGAGATACAGCTTGGCACAGTATGTGACAAGGCTAGATCATTCTATGTACTATACATGCACCTTTGATGAGTTGTAGTGCACCTGAGCATTGAACACAATAATTTCATTATTATTATTATTATTATTGTTTTACAGGTACAGTCCATCTGATGGGCTTCCAAACAGTTTGTCTGCTGAATTTCACTCACAAAGCATAGATTGATCTGAGGCTATGGTAAATTACACATGCCCAAGGTGCCACCCAGTGAGATAATTAAGACCTATGAGAGGGAGGTCCAGTCGGTACTTTATTCTGGGGCCAAAAGCTAAGAATACCCCACAGCAACCATGCAGCATCCATTTTGAGAAAAATCTTTGCCTGCTTTGGGCCCAAAAGGGGTCTTGGGCCGCGTTGCAAAATTTGTCTTGGAAGCAACCTCCTTAATCATTTTACTATGCTGTATCCATATTACTGGTCCTCTAAACATTTGAATTAACAAACTTGTTTTTAGATATTTTCTACCAAGCCGTTATCGAGTGCAGAGGAGTTGTCGTGTCTTATGACACAAACTGAAGGACCCTCCTAACCCCTTATATATATAAGCATGCAGGAGTTTTAACAAAAAAACAATTTAACCTAATACCAACCACCACCACAACGTCCATTACCAATACCACAACCACTGCCGATTACAACAACAACAACACAATCTCTGCAACAAATACCATAGCCTCCACCAGAATTTTTAGCTGTTCTTGCAAGTTACACATCACATGACCATTTTCCCATAATCATCTTCTTTTGATTTTTATCAGGTTAGTCGGTCCATGTTCACTTGAAACTGTTTCATCTCCTTCTGTCACTATAACCTTATCACCCTCATTACCACCCACCACCAACCCCTCATACACCATCAATCCCTTAATATCGATCACCATTACCAACTACATCCTCATACCCTCACCCCACCAACACTACCATCATTATGACTACTAACATCATTGCAACCACCATCTTCATCACCGACCCCATCTTTACTACCACACCACCACTGCCATCCACATTGCCACAACAGCCATCATCATCACAACCACCACCCTCATCATCAAAAACACTATCATCATCATCACAATCTTAATCACCATAATCAACCCCATCTTCACCACCGCCTCTACCATGTTAACACCCTCCCTCATTCAACAGTCAATTATTATTAATCCTCAGCCAACTAGATTATCCCTTTGAAAATATCAGCCAGGATTAATAGTTCCCTTGAAAAGATTGACCCCTGAGAAACCCCTAGTTTCAGGCAACCTACAAATATAACTTAACTGCATATGTTAACCTTAAGAACCCCAAAACAACCTTAAACAATGTCAGGACATTATCCCTAGGGCTAAAGGAACTACAAAATAATACTTCAGTGGCAAGGGATCAGATATAGCAACAATTTAATCATAAATCTCAGAAGTGGACCAACACAGTACTGTAAACATTTGTACTTAATGAGCCTCTACATAATCACTCACCCAGCTAGACATAGTAACCAAATCTCCTTCAAACCACACCCAACCATCTTTAACCCTTTCGTTATTATATTTCTAATGAAATACTTTGCATTTTAATTATTTAAGGAAGAATTTGGGAAGGATTTACTAAAATACTAAAATTATAATTTTATTAAGATGATATTTGTAGCATATCAAATTGCTCTTATATAAAATTATGTTGGAAAGTTTTAATTTAAGTATGAGCCCTTTAAAATGAATGGTTTTGTTTCATTGAAACAGTGGCGGTTGTAAGTATTAACCCTTTCAAACCACATTTCTAATAAAATACACTGTTTTAATTAATAAATGAAGAATTTCAAGGGATTTACTAGAATTATTAATTATTTCATTATTAACATAGTAATTTAATGTAGGGTTCTTATATAAAATTATGTTGGGAGACTTTAATTTAAAGTAGAAACCTTTAAAATGGATGGTTTTATTTCATAGAACCCGAGCTGGATTTAGCAGGGTTAGTAACTAAAGGATTAAAGAGTTAAAAAGGTAGGGTACATAGGACAATGTAACCCTAGTTAAAATATGTTTGAAAATAAAATAGGTTCTCTCTTGTTGGAATGCTTTTGATCATACAAGGGTCAGCTAAAAAGTTCATAGGCTGACTATGAAGCAGTGATGTTAGCGCTGCGATATCTTGCATGCATTAATTTCAACTCTCTTATTAATATCTACATTGTTTCTTTCCAGGGACTATGTTGAAAAATAAACCTCATTTGGGCATTCCATGAGAGTGTCTTGGTCAACCCATTAAAGTCTGATGCTAGAGCTGTGAAATCTTGCATGCATCAATTTCAACTCTTCTCATCAATAACTACATTGTTTCTTTCCAGGAACTATGTTGAAAAATAAACCTCATTTGGTCATTCTATGAGAGTATCTTGGTCAGCCTATGAACTTTCCAGCCGGCCCACCTATGTCTGCTGACTATAAAGTCCCCTCTCTTTCCCTAATAATAACTGAAATCAGAATCCAATATCTTTAGAAATCAAAGAAGAGAGTGAGAGAGGTGATAGAATGGACAGAAGACCACACAATGACCTTGCAGTATTCCTGCCAGGGTTAAGTTAGCTTCATCTTTCTATGGTGGATGAATATAATCCCGAGCCACCATATGTATTTTGAGACCATGAATTTACACCTAGAAAGTTCCTCTCTACAAACTGCCAGAAGGCTGACTAAGCATACAAAGGTGTAAGCCATAACAATAACTCCTTCCATCCATCAACTCTTGAATCACATAAGGTGCTCTCTCCATTCCTCACTATCAACGGTGGTGTGCTCCAAGGTTCCACTATGTCTCTTACACTTTTCTTTCCTTACATAAATAACTTACTCACCGTATATATTTGAATATAAGCCAAGAAATATGTGACCAAAACATCGATGATAAAATTGTGGGAGGGGTCGGCTTATATATGCCATCTAAAAAAATGTGTTGATTAGCTGCCTCGGCTTATAAACGGGGTTTAAATTTCTGCCCATTTCTCAGACATAAAATAAGAGGGGCAGCTTATATTCAAATATATACAGTAACATTATATATAACAACAGAACCTACACACACACACTCCTACACAGATGATACCACCATCTTTCATTCATCCTTAACATTCTGTACACACACACACACACACACAGCATCCACACAAAACCTAGACACACCATACCACACGCCAGACATGCACTGTTTCCACGAACACACAGAAAGAGACCTTGAAAACATCCTTCATATATAGTTTCCTCAACAGCTCAAAGATACAATCTCTATGTATATAACAGGAACAGTCTTCTACTGCTAATAACCCTCACTATCACTACCGCCACCATCATCATCATCACTACTACCAGCACCACCACTACAATGACAACCACTACTACCATCTTTATTACCACAGCAACCAGCTCCACCACTATTACAACAACCACCACTACTACCACCACCCATACAACAATAACCACAATTACCACCACCAACGCCACCACCATTACCACAACCACCAACTACACAAGTACTATCACCACCATTACAGCAACCATCACCATTATGACAACCACCACAATAACCACAACTACCATCACCACCATTACAACTATAATCACCACTACTACCACCTACACCACAATAACCATAACTATCATCACCATTACAACAACCATCACCACGACCACCAACATTACAACTACCATCACCACCACTACAACTACCACCATACAACAGACCTATGAATGAATAAAACACCCAACTACACTCATCAAAGTCAATATAAAGACTAGATACCACCATCTCAAACAAACCTAGACCTCTGAAAATATAAAGACTTGATACCACCATCTCTAACAAACCTAGACCTCTGAAAATATAAAGACTTGATACCACCATCTTGAAACCTAGACCTCTCAAAAGTCTCTCTGGTGTTCTAACGTGACCCATCTTTTGTTCCTCTGTTCAACCTACAGATGTTCAAACTGAACATTGGCCACATCAATCTCACTAGCCTGTGAGGGACTGCAAAGGTCACCAGTAATACATCCCTACTCATTGACTTACCAATTAAAAAATACATATAAATACTGATTTAAACACTGATATTTATATACATATACACATGTACATACAAAGGAAATACATATGTAAATTATTTATATATATATATATATATACATGTACATATATATACATATATATATATATTTGCATAAGTGTGTATATATAAATATATATGTATGTATGTATATATATATATATATATATATATGCATATCCATATGTGTATTATGTGTGTGTATATATATATATATATATATATATAAATGCAAAGACACACATACACAGAAACAAGACGCACACACAGAAACTGTCTGAGAAAGCTATGATTAAGATAAATACATTAAGCATTGCCGCCGCCACTCTCCCATTCTCCCCCACCACCCTCTCGCTCTCCACCACCACCCTCTCGTTCTCCACCACCACCCTCTCGTTCTCCCTCACCACCGCCCTCTCGTTCTCCACCACTGCCCTCTCATTCTCCCCCACCACCCTCTCGTTCTCCACCACCACCCTCTCGTTCTCCCCCACCACCCTCTCGTTCTCCACCACCACCCTCTCGTTCTCCCCCACCACCCTCTTGTTCTCCACACACATACACACAGAATTAGGTTACTCCCACTATTTCTAAATGTTAAGAGGGCTGCATGTACTGACATAGTCTGTGATGTGTAGAACTGTGCTTGTGTAACTATGTGTGTGTGTGAAGTAATGGTTAGCTGTGTGTGTGTGTGTGTGAAGTAATGGTTAGCTGTGTGTGTGTGTGTGTGTGTGTGTGAAGTAATGGTTAGCTGTGTGTGTGTGTGTGTGTGTGTGTGTGTGTGTGTGTAGTAATGGTTAGCTGTACCTGTGTGTATGTGTATGTGTAGCTGTGTGTATGTGTGTAGCTGCATGTATATGTGTATGCAACTGCACACTTGTCTATGTGTAACTGCATGTTTGGTTTATGTGTGTATGCAGCAGAAGGTTGTAGTACATATATGTGTGTGTGTGTGGGTCTATATGTAACTGTGTGTATATATGTGTGTCAGGAATATTACATAACATTTGTCTAATATTCCACAACACAGACAAGATCTGTTGTTGTTGTTGTATAGATTCCTCAAGGAGTGGGTAGAGTATCAATGCTGGTACAATAGATCAATGTCACTCTTGTTATATAGTTCCTTTGAAAGTGAGGATCAATCCTGATATTTTAGGTTAGGGGGTCAATATACTATGTCATGCAGTCCATATGCAGCCCACAGATTCATTTCATCCATCCTTTAGACATCATTGAGTATATGACATTGTATATAAAAATTGTTTTCCTAACTAATCATTGGTTAGTACAATCTTTGTAATATTTTCACTAATCTACTTCATTCATATTCATCATTCTGTGTTGAATTTCTGAGCCTGCTCTCACTTTGCAAAAGATTTTTTTTTTTTTTTTTAACAGTTACTATATATACTCAAATATAAGCCAATACAAATAAAAGCCCACCATTTTATGCCTGAGAAATGGGCAAAAATCAAAATTTTATTTATGTAGAATTTGAAGTTGGTGAAAATCATCAAAATATTGCCCCCCCCCCCCCCTCCCCAATATAAGCTGACCCCATTCTACCATCGAATTTTTGGTCACATATTACTCACTTTATATTCAAGTATATACAGTAAACGATGTTATGGTATTAAGATATACTTGCTCTTTTGGTTATTCTTTATATCATATGTGAAAACATTTACATTATTCTATGCTAAACACATAATGAAAAACATCAAAATAATTTTTTAAACAAAAAAAAAAGCTTCTTCCATAGTTTTGTATGATCATGGTTCTATCTTTGACTTGCCGTGGCCCATAAGGCAAAATATTTCCATATCAGTCCATCTCCAAACAAGTTTGCCGATCTCTTTATTAAATCAATATGAAACCTGGAATGTTTTCATTAATGATTGCTATAGAGTGTCTACTTTCAGCCATTGCCTTTTTGTGTCACTGTTAAATACTTTATATACCTGTGTATAAGTTAGAACTTCATTTTACATACATTTACAATCATCATCATCTTTGTTTATCATATATTTTCCATGTTTCCGTGGTTTTGACAGATTGTCATGTCATGTTCTGAAACTAGACCAGTCAGGTGACCACATCTTTCTCATACTCTCAGTTTTGAGCTTGGTTACTATGGCTGGATGCCCTACCTAATGTCAATTACTGTTTATACTTGAATATAGGCCAAGGAGTGTGACCGGAGGGGGGGGGGGGTGAAAAAAAAAAATCGATGGTATTGGCCAATATTTGAGATCAATATTTTGATGATTTTCACCAACTTCAAATCCTATGTAAATAAGGTTTGAATGTTTGCCCATTTCTCAGACATAAAATGGTGGGGTCAACTTATATTCAAGTTTATATGGTAACTTACTGTATGTACTGACTGAGAGTATTTTATTATGGCACCAGCACAACCAGCTTACAACAGGGTGGACTGGGTGCTTTTTATCAAAGCACCAGCACAATGCATCATATATTTCGAATTGAGGTTTTGTTAGATCCAGTAGATAAGTTATATACTAGTTTTCACGTATTTTCATGGAAAAAGTTGTGGATTATACACAAGTATATCTGGTGCTTTCTTGACTTACTACTATTCTGTTCAGCTTTACTTAGTATCAGACCACCAAAGCCATCGGAGGGTTTGTGCCTATAATTCATAGGTCCAGCCGTGTCAGACATTGTATTATACTTATTCAGCTTGGTTATTACATTAACCCTTTAGCATTTAAACTGCCATATCTGGCCAGAATTTCTCACATCTTTCTGTTCAAACTGCCTCTAATGGCTGTTCATACTGATGTTAAGGTATTGTTCTCAAAATAAATAACAACAAAATCTCATAGATTCAATATTATGTGAGATAATTATGTGAGGTAAAACCTTTTACCATAAAAATATAATAGTTTATATTGAGTAATGTAAATGCTTAAGGGTTAAAGATACATATGTCTGTGGAATACTCAACCACTTATATGTTAATGAGTTAAATGTCCAGTTATTCAAACAACAAATGCTCATTGCTCAATCCAGCAAAATATCGTTGGAGAGGTGTGTGAATAAATGGCATTCATTTAACAGGGGAGGTTTATCAGGGAAACCCTCATCATCATCATCACCAAAGTAGTAGCAACAGTAGAGGAAGAAGAATATAAAATGAGAATATTTTAAACAAAATAGAAAGTGTGTGAGTGTGTATGTACACGTGTGTGTGTGCATGTGTGTATGTGCATGTATGAATGCATACGAATGCATGTAAGTACAAGTGTGTGAACAAATATATGTACATGTATGTATGTACATGCATGCATATATGTATGTACATATGTATGTACATGTATTTATATATGTATGTGCATGTATGTACATGTATTTATATATGTATGTGCATGTATGTGTCAGGTCACCAGTTGGTGCTACTGGTAACATGTATCCCAGTACAACCTGTCTCATGGTCGGGTCGTTGGCGACTAAACTGGCAACCCCACCAAGGTTTCTTGGTGAGGAGGGTGACTTTGGACATCCTGCAGGACTAAAAACAAAACCTGTCAAAGGGCAAAGGAGCTCTTAAGAGTCAATGGCCATCCGAAATCACCGGGAGAGATGACCCCTTAGCCTTTGTCAAGGCAGAATTCTAGGAGAAGGAAAACTCTGATATAACACCTGCAACCCTGATGGTATCCAATGATGTTGACTTGTTCTTCTTTTTGGTAAATATCATCTTGGTTAAGAGAGTGGGACTGGCTTTGTGCAGAGCCTTTGCTCACTATAAAAGCTTCACGGCACAGGCATTGCTTTATATCTGGAGATCTCTCTGCACTTGTCGTCACATGGTACCAAAGGCAAAGCACTATGTGTCAATAATTGTCACAAGTGTAGTGTTTGTACCAGAGTTTTCAAGTCGCTGGCTGGACTAAAAAGTCACACTCGTTCAGCATATCGGTAGGGGTTCTCCTACATGGATATAAAGTAGTGGCCATACTCGAAAACGAGTTGGCAGCCACCATGTGCATGTATGTATATACATGTAAGTGTGTGTGTGTATAAATTTATATGTGGGCATCATCATGTGTATAGATGTACACAGATATGCATGCATGTATACAGATATGCATATGTGTTTATGGATGCATGTGTGTAGGTGTACACATATGCATGTGTGTATACGAATATGTATGTGTGTATGCAGATGCATGTGTGCATACAAATATGCATGCGTGTGCAGATGCATGTGTGTATGCAGATGCATGTGTGTATATATATGGATGTGTTAGTGTTTCTCCACTTCTCTTAATGACAATAATTGCAGTGGACAGACTCCGTCATATGAGGAAGAGGAAGTGAGCCGTGGATGGAGAAGGGACTGAAGGAGGAGAAGAAACAGAAGACTCCAAGTACCATATAAAGGTAAGGAGGGAGTAGGGAGATGGAATATGCCCCCTTCCCTCCCCATCATCTCTTCTCAACATCCTCTTCCTTATGTCTCACAGATTTTCTAGAATGTTCCTGACATAGAGTGATGGAGGGGAGAAGATTGCAGAGAAGACAACATGTTGACTATACGGAACTTAACGGAAATGGTGGGAAATTACTGGGTGTATAAATATACATATATATATAGAGAGAGAGAGAGTGGGGGGGGGGGGTAATATCCTAGTGTGTGTGAATATAGAGGGGGGAGAGAAAGAGCAAGGGGTAATTATATCTTAGTATGAAAGTATAGAGAGAGAGAGAGAGAGAGAGAGATAAAGAGAGAGAATAATATCCTAGTGTGTGAGAGTGTATGGAAAGTGGATAGAGAGGTTTTAGTGTAAGTGTGTGGTGGAGAGAGATAGAGAGAGGAATAGAGGGAGAGAGAGAGTGAAAGAGATATAGAGGGGAAGAGAGAGAGAGAGGGGAAGAGAGAGATATAGAGGAAGATAGATAGATAGATAGAGAGAGGGGAATAGAGGGAGAGAGAGAGAGTAAGAGAGAGGGGAAGAGAGAGATATAGAGGAAGATAGAGAGAGAGAGAGGGGAATAGAGGGAGAGAGAGAGTGAGAGGAAGAGAGAGATATAGAAGAAAAGAGAGAGAGAGAGAGAGAGAGAGAGAGAGATGTTACAGCGTGTAAGATTGATTTGGATTTGTAAGGAAAGAATTGATAGGTGCCACACTAACAAATACACAAAATACCATCATCACGTTTCTATCATATTGGACAGCTATGGGTTTCACACACCACCATCACTCTCCTTCTGGTTGGTCCAGAAATGTATGCGTATATATATATACACATACATACATGCATATGCATACATATATACATATACATACAAATATATACTTAAGCATACATACATATACATACAGATATATACTTACAAATATATACATAAGCATACATACATATATACACATACATATATATACATACATATATATATATTTATACATATAAATATATACATACATACACATTCATACATACATATACATACATTCATACAAACACATATTCATATATATATATATAGTTAGACAGGAACAAAAACCTGAGAGGCAGTACAAATGGTAGTTTATTAGGTTCACACTTTTGTGAGTGGGGGTGGGGGACGACGTTTCGGGCATAAGCTCTTCATCAGGAGAATAGTGGGTAGGAAGAGAGTTCCGAGGGTGTTGGAAAGACATTTAAAAAAAAGAGGGGGAGAGAAAAGGGAGGAAAAACGATATTTTTAGAAGTACAAATAAAAATAAAAATATATAGATATATATATTTGAAAAAGTAAGTCCCGTGTGACTAAAAACATGAATGAATAAAATATATGGCCAAAGATAGGAAAAATGAACCAATACAGACATTATTCCCATCTCATCAGTTGACCGCTAGAGATATGTTGTTTTGATGCTTTAAGGTCAATGCAACTGGCTCTAGTGAACAAGGGACAGTCAGAAATGGACAAAAGACAAGACGATAGTCTTAACAACTATTTACAAATAATTGTTTCTACTTTTGGCACAAGGTCAGCAATTACCCCAGTGTATTACTAGTACTTTATTTTATCGACCCCGTAAGGATGAAAGGCAAAGTTAACCTCGGCGGGATTTGAACTCAGACCATAAAGGGTCGTAACTCTATGCTGCAAAGCATGGCGTCAGACCCTCTACCAACACTCCCAATCCACCGCCCTATTTACAAATAATGTACAAAGAACAGTAACAAATGGATAGTCTAATAGATACGTTGGGTTTCATCAATATCTTTTCAGTAGCAGATCATTGGGTTACTGGCAAATTTGCTATTATTTGTAAATAGTTGTTAAAACTATCGTCTTGTCTTTTGTCCATTTCTGACTGTCCCTTATTCACTAGAGCCAGTTGTATTGACCTTAAAGCATCAAAACAGCGTATCCCTAGCAGTCAACTGATGAGATGGGGCTTCTGTTTGTATTCCTTCATTTTCCTGTCTGCACCCATATTTTTTATTCATTTTACATATATATATATATATATATATATACATTCAATTATACATACATACACATGTATCATTATGAAATATGGCAGAGATTATGCAACAGCCTAATACATACAAACATATATATGAACATGAAAAATATACATACACATACATATATACACGCACACACATATACTATTACTATGATTCTATGTACATATGGGAAGAGAGAGAGTATAAACATGATGTATACACCCTCTTGTTAAAGGTATGGTTCCAATTCAAGCTTTTTCTAGTCATAAATTTAATCTGGTGCAGATTCGGTTAATGAACCAACAAATATAGATATGTTGGAGCTAGGGAGAGGAAACATATACATACATACAATAAATATGGTTGTATATATTTTAAAGATAAACATATTCTATCTTGCTATCCACTCTGCATGTGTTGATGTACTGTATATACTCAAATATAAGTCGACTGAACAATTTTATGTTTAAGAAATGGACAAAAATCCAAACCTTATTTACATAGAATTTGAAGTTGATGAAAAATCGTCAAAATATTAACCTCGAATATAAGTTGACCCCTTCTTCTGCCATCGATTTTTTAGTTACATATTCCTTGTCTTATATTCAAGTATATACAGTAAATGATGTTATGGTATTAAGATATACTTGCTCTTTTGGTTATTTTTTATATCACAAATGAAAACATTTACATTATTCTATGCTAAACATTTTATTCGAGTATATACGGTGTGTGTAAATAGAAGCATCAATCAAACTCCAAGGGATTTTGGAAGAGACAGTGCTAGGTCTACAATAGAAGAGAGATACACCACCACAAGGATCTATCACAAATAACATTTCTCCTGGTGGCCTTATGATATATATATATTGTTGGTAACAGCTAGGTGTGAACATAGGTTATGTAGAAAATAGAGCACAACATGAAACTGATATATATCCACTTTACCACCGAGATTGGACACCATACTATGATGGGTAAATGCGATATTGTGAGGGTAGAGGACCTGTGATGACTGGAGAGACAGTGTGGTGTATGTAACAGTGGTGTGACTGGAGAGATAGTGTAGTGTATGTAACAGTAGTGTGACTGGAGAGATAGTGTAGTGTATGTAACAGTGGTGTGATTGGAGAGACATGGTGTATGTAACAGTGGTGTGACTGGAGAGACTGTAGTGTATGTAACAGTGGTGTGGTGTGACTGAAGTGATAGTGTAGTGTATGTAACAGTGGTGTGACTGGAGAGACAGTGTAGTGTATGTAACAGTGGTGTGATTGGAGAGACAGTGTAGTGTATGTAACAGTGGTGAGACAATGTAGTATATGTAACAGTGGTGTGACTGGAGACAGTGTGGTGTATGTAACAGTGGAGTGGTGTTGTGACTGGAGAGATAGTGTGGTGTATATAACAGTGGTGTGACTGGAGAGACAGTGTAGTGTATGTAACAGTGGTGTGACTGGAGAGACAGTGTAGTGTATGTAACAGTGGTGTGACTGGAGAGATAGTGTAGTGTATGTAACAGTAGTGTGGTGTGACTGAAGAGATAGTGTAGTGTATGTAAGTGGTGTGGTGTGACTGGAGAGATAGTGTAGTGTATGTAACAGTGTGGTGTGACTGGAGAGATAGTGTAGTGTGACTGGAGAGATAGTGTAGTGTATGTAACAGTGTGGTGTGACTGGAGAGATAGTGTAGTGTATGTAACAGTGGTGTGGTGTGACTGGAGAGATAGTGTAGTGTATGTAACAGTAGTGTGGTGTGACTGAAGAGATAGTGTAGTGTATGTAAGTGGTGTGGTGTGACTGGAGAGATAGTGTAGTGTATGTAACAGTGTGGTGTGACTGGAGAGATAGTGTAGTGTGACTGGAGAGATAGTGTAGTGTATGTAACAGTGTGGTGTGACTGGAGAGATAGTGTAGTGTATGTAACAGTGGTGTGGTGTGACTGGAGAGATAGTGTAGTGTATGTAACAGTAGTGTGGTGTGACTGGAGAGACAGTGTAGTGTATGTAACAGTGGTGTGGTGTGACTGGAGAGATAGTGTAGTGTATGTAACAGTAGTATGGTGTGACTGAAGAGATAGTGTAGTGCATGTAACAGTGGTGTGGTGTGACTGGAGAGACAGTGTAGTGCATGTAACAGTGGTGTGGTGTGACTGGAGAGACAGTGTAGTGTATGTAACAGTAGTATGGTGTGACTGGAGAGACAGTGTAGTGCATGTAACAGTGGTGTGGTGTGACTGGAGAGACAGTGTAGTGTATGTAACAGTGGTGTGGTGTGACTGGAGAGACAGTGTAGTGTATGTAACAGTAGTATGGTGTGACTGGAGAGACAGTGTAGTGCATGTAACAGTGGTGTGGTGTGACTGGAGAGACAGTGTAGTGTATGTAACAGAGGTGTGGTGTGACTGGAGAGATTGTGTAGTGTATGTGTCAATGGTGTGTTGTGAAGATAGAGGATCTATAGTGAATGGAGAGACAGTATGGTCTATGTAGCCCTGGGTTAACCATTTTAACCATTAAACAAAATAAGCACCTTCTTAGGTCCTCTAATAAAGAGGATCCTCAAATAATCAAAATGTATTGAAGTTTTCATTTTGTGAGACCTACAGGTGTAATTTTTACTAGTGGCTTCTAAATGTTATACAGCTGAAGGCCTACAGTATGTCAGTGAAAGTAGAGGACATGGAGAGACTGTGGGGTGTGTTACAAATGTGATGCTCTAAGTTCTGTATTTAAAATGTAATATAAACAGAGGAGTTGCTGTACAGAAACTGATGAGAGGCTCCAGGTGAATTTGGATGCCTTCACTCAGGGCTCGATTTAATGTGGGCTAAATGGGGCCCCCTGCAGTGGTGAGCGCCATCAGCGACAGCCATAGCAATTTATTTGTGCCCTCAGCTGGATATCATTTTTTGCATATGCAGGCCCGCCCAAGGTCTAAACCCAACCCTGCCTCCACTGCAATAAAAGCTGTTAAAGAAATAACAATAAGATGATTAAATATGTGATTATGGTTTATAGTACTCAAACAATTGCAGTGAAGTGTGTATAAGTGTATGCAGGGAAAATTCTATTATAACAAATTTTTCAGTATAACAATATTTTTTTTAGGCAAGATTGGTCAGGTGACCATGTCTCACTCATAAAGAACTGTTTCTGGCTTGTTTTCTATTGCGGGATGCCCTTCCTACTGCCAACCACATTCACAGTTTGAACTGGGTGCTTTTTGTCATGACACCTACATGACCACTTTACAGTGTAGGCTGGATGTTTTGAAGTACCAACATAACTTTACAGAGTAAGGGTGGTGTGGGGTGTATATTGCATTAAGAGATGCCTACTGAGTGTATGTTAAGTCTGTGTGCAAAGGAAGGCAGGTCTTCTGTATTACTGCATAGCGCCAAAGATCTCAATCCTGTGTCATTGTCTTAGAGGGGTGCAAATGTACAAGGTCAGCTTTTATCACCTCATCCCAGGTCTACCTACTCCGTAGCTTCCATCAATTTTGATCGCCCTGCACTTTTTTATACAGCTGTTTAAAGGTGTGTATAAGATATGTCAGTAAAACATGGACAATGTATATAGGAAATAAATTATTTTGACCTGGATATAAATTACTATATCAGTAGAGTAACTTATATCTACTTGAGATATAGGTAAAAACTGGGTAAAAATGCAATAAAAATAACAAACAAACAAAAAGATTACAAAGTAGGACTCCAAAAAATCAATGTAATTTCACAGAAGAAAAGGAAAGAAAATGAAATTGATGTTTCTGACTGTTGTCCTTTGTGAAGAAGTGACAGGAAAAAAAAACAATGTTGGGTCAAAGATGAAACATGTTGGAATGGCAGACAAGAAGTAAGTGGTGTAACAAAAGTGGTTTTTCAACAGAGAAGAGTGAGGTTGTGGTAGGGGAAATAAGCATGACAAACAGAAGAGAATGTACTGAAGTATGTTTATGTATGTCTAACGCCCAGATCTTTGCTCTTTTCACAGGGCCTGACCCCAGATATTCCCAATATTTACAGCTGTTACAACAACGATTATATTGGCACTAACTCATTTACCCACAGTCACCTCCTTCATTAACTCATTCTACACTGCCTTAAAATTAACTTCCATCTTCTCCAACATCCACTTTCTAGTCATCATCATCATCAACATCATCATCATTTAATGTACATTTTCCACTCTAGCATGGGTCAGACATCTATATTTCTATTAACTACACTGAACCATTCCATCTTTGTCTTTGACAAACCTTCAAACTCCTACCCAATGTTACCTCATTCTACTCCTCACACAAAACCAGTTGTCCTTTACCCACAATTCCTCCACTTCCACTACTGCCTCTCCAAACTGGGGTTGACTTTAAAGTCCAGTTACACTAATTGGCTCAACTCTTCTGACAGCAGTTGCCCCTAACCAGTGGTCCAGTAAGTAGTATATCCAATAATTTCACACAATGATCACCACTATCATTATCACCACAACCACAACAACCACCTCCAACAACAACAACAACACCACCACCACCATCACTAACAACATTACCACCATCACCACAACAACCACCACCACCACCACCACCATCACCAACAACACCATCACCACCACCACAACAACCACCACCACAACCATCACCACCACCACCACCATTACCACTACCAATACCATCATCACCAACAACAACACCACCAACAGCAACTACAAATCATAACAAACTACAGATCATAACAAACTACAGTATTTATTTCAGAATCTAATTTTTTTTGTTATGATCTGTAGTTTGTTTATGATCTGTAGTTTGTTATGATCTGTAGTTTGTTATGATCTGTAGTTTGTTATGATCTGTAGTTTGTTATGATCTGTAGTTATGATCTGTAGTTTGTTATGACTGTAGTTTGTTATGATTTGTAGTTTGTTATGATTTGTAGTTTGTTATGGTTTGTAGTTTGTTGTGATCAGTAGTTTTATGATCTGTAGTTTGTTATGATCTGTAGTTTGTTATGATCTGTAGTTTGTTATGATCTGTAGTTTGTTATGATCTGTAGTTTGTTATGATCTGTAGTTTATGATCTGTAGTTATGATCTGTAGTTTGTTATGACTGTAGTTTGTTATGATTTGTAGTTTGTTATGGTTTGTAGTTTGCTATGGTTTGTAGTTTGTTGTGATCAGTAGTTTGTTATGATCAGTAGTTTGTTATGATCAGTAGTTTGTTATGATCAGTAGTTTGTTATGACTGTAGTTTGTTATGATCTGTAGTTTGTTATGATCTTAAGTTTGTTATGATCAGTAGTTTGTTATGATCTGAAGTTTGTTATGCTCAGTAGTTTGTTATGATCTGTAGTTTATGATCAGTAGTTTGTTATGATCAGTAGTTTGTTGTGATCTGTAGTTTATGATCAGTAGTTTGTTATGATCTGTAGTTTGTTGTGATCTGTAGTTTGTTGTGATCTGTAGTTTGTTATGATCTGTAGTTTGTTATGATCTGTAGTTTATGATCAGTAGTTTGTTGTGATCTGTAGTTTATGATCAGTAGTTTGTTATGATCTGTAGTTTGTTGTGATCTGTAGTTTGTTGTGATCTGTAGTTTGTTGTGATCTGTAGTTTGTTGTGATCTGTAGTTTGTTGTGATCTGTAGTTTGTTGTGATCTGTAGTTTGTTATGATCTGTAGTTTATGATCAGTAGTTTGTTGTGATCTGTAGTTTATGATCAGTAGTTTGTTATGATCTGTAGTTTGTTGTGATCTGTAGTTTGTTGTGTTGTGAAGATAAACAACAATCTGGAGATGATGATAGAGATAATGGTGGTGTTGTGGTGATGATGGTGGTATGATAGTAGTATTGTAGTTACAATAATGGTAGCATGGTGGTGGTAGTAGTGGTAGAGCAATAATACTGTGATGTTGGGGTATGATGGTAGTAGGGTAGTAACAGTAATGGTAGTGTGGTGGTGGTATTTTGATGATGATGCTAGTGATAGTAGTAGAGGTATAATAGTATGGTGATGTTGATGCTATGATGGTAGTTACAACAATGGTGTGGTGGTGATAGAGTGATGATGATGATGATGATAGTGATAGTAACAGAGGTAATAGTGTGGTGGTGTTGATGGTGTGATGGTAGTATTGTGGTAATAATAATAATTGTTTCTACGTTTGGCACAAGGCCAGCAATTACCCAGTGTATTACTGGTACTTTATTTTATCGACCCCGTAGGGATGAAAGGCAAAGTTAACCTTGGCGGGATTTGAACTCAGACCGTAAAGGGCCGTAACTCTATGCTGCATAGCATGGTGTCCGACCTTCTACCGATACTGCCAATCCACGGTTGTGATGATAGTATGATGATGATGGTAGTGATAGTAATAGAGGTATAATAGTGTAGTGATGTTGGTGGTGAAAAGTAACAACAGTGATGATGGTGATAGTTATAATGATGGTGGTGGTGGTGGTAATAGTTATAGTGATGATGGTGGTGGTGGTAATAGTTATAGTGATGATGATGGTGGTGGTGATAGTTATAGTGATGATGGTGGTGGTAGTGATGGTGGTGGTGGTAATAGTTATAGTGATGATGGTGGTGGTGGTGGTGATGGTGATAATAGTTATAGTGATGATGGTGGTGGTGGTAATCGTTATAGTGATGATGGTGGTGGTGATAGTTATAGTGGTGATAGTTATGGTGGTGGTAATAGTTATAGTGATGATGGTGGTGGTGGTGATAGTTATAGTCATGATGGTGGTGGTGGTGATAGTTATAGTGATGATGCTGATGGTAATAGTTATAGTGATGATGGTGGTGGTGCTGATAGTTATAGTGATGATGGTGGTGATGGTGGTGGTAATAGTTATAGTGATGATGCTGGTGGTAATAGTTATAGTGATGATGATAATGGTGGCTGCGATAAAAATTTCGATAAGATTTATTTTACTATAACTTCACTACAAATCATTAGCCAGAAATATACAGAGAAAGAGATAACGTGTGTGTGTCTGTCTGTTTTTGTGTTTGTGTGTCTGTCTTTTATGTGTGTGTGTGAGTGTTTATGTCTGTCTTTTGTGTCTGTGTCTATGTTTGTGTGTGTTTGTGTCTATGTTTGTGTGTGTGTCTGTGTCTATATTTGTGTTTGTGTTTGTGTGTGTGTGTCTGTGTCTATGTTTATGTTTGTGTGTGTGTAAGCACATATTTTATAGGTCTAACCCTTGCTAGCCGGGGAAGTATACATATGGTGATGATGATGGTCACAGTTTGATCAGTGAGTAGACAAAATCATATAGAACATCAGGTAAGATACTTTATGGTAATTGATTCCATTCTTTACAATCTGAGTTAAAATCCAGCCAAGGTCAACTTTGTTTTTCATTATTTTCGAGTTGATAAAATAAAGTACCAGTCAAGTACTGGGGTCAATTTAATAAATTGCTGAACTGTGACAACATGCAATGGACTAGCATGGCACTGTAGATACCAAAATCCCTGTCTAAATCTTCACCTAATGACGGGTGAAGTAAAACATTAGTTTAACCCTTTAGTTGCCAACCCAGCCATAACCAGCTCTGGTTCTATGTAATAAAACCACCCATTTTTAAAGTTTCCCATTTAAATTAACATCTTAAAAATTAGAACCTTACATTAAGTTACTGTTTTAGTAATGAAATAATTAATAATTTTAATAAATCCCTAAAAATTCTTCATTAATTAATTAAAATAGAGTGGTCATGAAAGGGTTACTATCTTGGTAATGAAATAATAATTTTAGTAAATCCCTCAAAATTCTCCATTAATTCATGACTACATTTCTAATTAAATACACTCTATTTTAATTAATTAATGAAGAATTTTGAGGGATTTACCAAACTTATTAATTATTTCATTA
>OZ024767.1:0-16147 GCA_964016885.1 Eledone cirrhosa
ATTTAGATAGCTTAATTTATAGAGCATAACGTTGAAGGTGTTAAGGTGATATTTTTATCTTTAGATATAATGTAAATATTTAAATTATTTACATTTTATCTATTGATGGTTATCTGAATATAAAGTAATTAAAAGAGAAAAAATATAACCTTGAATAATGGCAATACCAATTTCGAAGATAAAATATCCTGTTTGAATTAATATAGTAATTATGATAATAGATGATGAAAATATAGTAATATTAAGAATAGATGATGCTAAAAGGTCTCCGATTAAAGTTAAAATAATATGACCTGCTCTAATATTAGCAGCAATTCGGATGGCTAAGGTTACAGGTTGAACTACAATTCTTAAGAATTCGATAAGAGGGAGAAAAGGAATTAAAAATGATGGGGTACCAGAAGGTAAAAGGGAGGCTAGAGATGAGTATGGATTATTTTTATAAGATGATAATATTAATCTTAATCATAAAGGTAGCGACAAAGAAAACGATATAACTAAATGTCTTGTTGTTCTAAATACATAAGGGATTAATCCTAATAGATTAAAATTAATGATTAGTAAAAATAATGATGATACGATTAAGGAGAATCCTCCTATTTTTATTCTAAAAGATCGTGTAATTTGGATATTAATAATTTGATTAGGAATTATAATTAATGAGTATCTTTTTGAAGGATAAATTCAGAGAGATGAGTTAATAAAAAAAAGGGATCAAATTGATAAAATTCAAGTTAGGGAATGAAGATATATGGTTGTTGAGTTATGATCATCAAATGAAGAAAAAATATCTACTATCATTATATTATCAGTTATATTTATTTTTTTTTTTTTTTTTTGAATTGTTATTTGAGGAATAAATGTTATTATTATTTCATCATATAATAGATGAGTTTAAAAATATAATTATTCAGAATATAGAAAATAAAAAGATTCAATTTAATGGTGATAATTGAGGCATGAAAAAAGTACTAAGATTAATAGTAAGTAATTTAAATTTGACAAATTTATGTTATTATTTTAACTAACTTTTTATTTGATTAATTAATTATATTATATAGTCAATTATTAAATGTATTTATATTTACAATTTCGAGGGTAATTGGTATAAAAGAATGATTTGCTCCACAAATTTCTGAGCATTGACCATAGAAAATTCCAGGACGACTTGAATATAGATTTACTTGATTAAGTCGTCCTGGAATTGCATCTACTTTTAGGCCTAGAGATGGAATAGTTCATGAGTGAATAACATCTGATGAAGAGATAATTATTCGTGCATTTGTTTTTATAGGTATAATAAGGTGATGGTCGGTTTCTAGAAGTCGAAATGTTCCTATATTAAGTTCTTCAGAGGGTGTTATATATGAATCAAATTCAATGTTTATAAAATCTGAATATTCATATCTTCAATATCATTGGTGTCCTAATACTTTAATTGTTAATAAAGGATTAATTGATTCATCTAATAAATATAATAATTTTAATGAAGGAAGGGCTAAAAATAGTAAAATGATTCTTGGGATAATTGTTCAGATAGTTTCGATTTTTTGTCTTTCGGAGATTATTAAACAGGAGAATTTGTTTGTTATTAATAGGATTGTAATATATATAACTAATGTAAGAATAACGGTGAGAATAAATATAGCGTGATCATGGAAAAAAATTAACTGTTCTATTAAAGGAGAGTTTGCATCTTGAAATCCTAATTGTCCTCATTGGGTCATAAATAATATTAAATAAATAATGCACCTGTTTCTTCTAGATTATGAAAATCAACAGGAAGACGGTTATTTCATTCTAGAGATGTATTTATATGATTAGATCAGATGATGGTTCGTTGGGAGATTATTCTTTCTCATACAATGAATATAAAAAATACTACTGAAGTTAAAGATAATATAGATCCTATTGATGATAATATATTTCATTTTGTGTAAGAGTCAGGATAATCAGAATATCGACGAGGCATTCCTGCTAATCCTAAAAAATGTTGAGGAAAAAAAGTGATATTTACACCTACAAATATTATATAGAAGTGGGATTTTGTATATTGATAATTTAGTGATAGTCCTGTAATTAGAGGGTATCAATGATTAAATCCAGCAAATAAGGCAAATACTGCTCCTATTGATAGAACATAATGAAAATGAGCTACTACATAATAAGTATCATGTAATATAATATCTAATGATGAGTTTGATAATACAATTCCAGTTAATCCTCCTATAGTAAATAGGAAAATAAATCCTAATGATCATAGTATAGGGGGAGTATATTTAATAGGAGACCCATAGATTGTAGCTAATCATCTAAATACTTTAATTCCAGTGGGAATAGCAATAATTATTGTTGCTGCGGTGAAATATGCACGGGTATCTACATCTATTCCTACTGTAAATATATGATGAGCTCATACGATGAAACCAAGAAGACCAATAGATAATATTGCGTAAATTATTCCTAATCTTCCGAAAGTTTCTTTTTTTATAGAATAGTGTGATACAATGTGAGAGATGATACCAAAACCAGGTAAAATTAAAATATAAACTTCTGGGTGGCCAAAAAATCAAAATAAATGTTGATATAGAATTGGGTCTCCTCCTCCTCTTGGATCAAAAAAAGTGGTGTTAAAATTACGATCGGTTAATAATATTGTAATTGCTCCAGCTAAAACTGGGAGTGATAATAGTAGTAAAATTGCAGTAATTAGGACAGATCATACAAATAGTGGTAGACGTTCTATTTGTATTCCTTCTCATCGTATATTAATAATTGTTGTAATGAAGTTAATGGCTCCTAGAATAGATGAAATTCCAGCTAGATGTAAAGAGAAAATTGCTAGGTCAACAGAGGGTCCTATGTGGGCTAAATTACTTGATAGGGGGGGATAAACTGTTCATCCGGTTCCTACTCCACTTTCTACAGCGGCAGATGTGAGAAGTAAAGTGAGGGAAGGGGGGAGAAGTCAGAATCTTATATTATTTATTCGTGGGAATGCTATATCTGGAGCTCCTAATATTAAGGGGACTAATCAATTTCCGAATCCACCAATTATAACTGGTATAACTAAAAAGAAAATTATTACGAATGCATGGGCTGTAACGATTACATTATATAATTGGTCATCATTTAATAATGATCCAGGTTGTCCAAGTTCTGTTCGGATTATTAATCTTAAAGATGTTCCTAGTAATCCTGATCAAATTCCAAAGATAAAATATAAAGTTCCAATATCTTTATGGTTTGTTGAAAATATTCATCGCATATTTAAAATATGATGGGGATAAAAATTAATGTAATTATTATATTAATACATATAATTGTTTTTAGATTTATTTTTATTTTGTTAATTTTTATTATATAAAATGATTTTATAAATATTCTTATAAGTATGTTTAGATAAAAGTATAATCTAATTAATGTGGAGGTAAGTAATAATATTGATAATATTAATATGTTTATAGATAATAATATATTTAAAATTATTAGTTTTGATAAGAATCCTATTATTGGGGGTATTCCACCTAAAGATAGGATTAATATAATAATAAAAATGTTTTCTTTATTTAAGTTATAATTATGATGACTTAAAGAATATATAAATAGGTTGGATTTTGAATTAAAATATAGAAATAAGGGTATAATAATTAGTATGTAAATTAGTAAATATAGTATTATTAAAAGATTATTAATTGAACATGAGGCTAATATTCAGCCTAGGTGGGAAATAGAAGAATATACTATAATTAGTTGAAGGTTTGTTTGATTAATTGCTTGTATTCTTCCTATAAATCTTCTTAATAATGAGGAAATAATAATAATAGTATAATTGAAATTAATAAATGATAATATAAATAATGGTGCTAATTTTTGTCATGATAAAATAAAAAATAATATTATTCATCTTATTTGTTTACATATTCTTGGAAGTCAAAAGTGGAAAGGTGCACTTCCTAATTTAATGAGAAGTGATACAATTATAATGGAGGAAAATAGAGAATTATTAAATATAGAGTATATAGATAAAGAATATAGATATATAAAAATTATAGATATTATAAAGATTGATGAGCTAAATCTTTGGATAATGAAATATTTTATAGATCTTTCAATTTCGTAATTTTTTGATTTAATGTTTATTAGAGGGAGAATACCTATTAAATTTAATTCTAATCCTATTCATATTATAAATCAATGTGATGATGATAATGAAATGATTGTTCCAAATATTATTATAGTAGTAAATATAAAATTAGCAGGGAAAAATTTATTATTCATAAAGAGTAGTACAATTATGAATTGCTCAAATTAAAGTTAGCAGCTTTAATTTATAACATTATTACTCTTATATTCAGTTTAATGATCCTTGATTTCATTCGTGAAGGAGACCAATAATTAAAATAATTAAGAAAATTATAGTCGATGATAAAAATACAATTGATGGGGATGATAAAATATTTATAATTATGGGTATTAATAGGATAATTTCGATATCAAAAATTAGGAAGATAACTGCTAATAAAAAAAATCGTATAGAAAAGAGGGGGAGCGAGTATATCAAGATGGATCAAATCCACATTCAAAAGGTGAATTTTTTTCTCGATCTTTAGTAGTTTTAATTATAGTGATATTTCTGATAAAAAATAATATTATATTTAATAAGGATAAGAATATTAAAAATAATAAGGTGGATATCATAAGTATAGAAGATAATTTTCTTATTTTTTATAACATCAATATAATCCGTTCATTCCGGCGCTATACTATCAACAAAGAAAATATTTTCAGTTTTTTAATTAACAGTTAAATGCCTCTATTTTGGCTTTTTGTTGAAACAAGGGTAATAAAATACCTAATTATGGGCCGAAACCATATATGAAAATTCATTTCTTGAGTAGGTGGTATTAAATAGATATTTTCTATTTCTTTTTAAGTGCAAATTAAATTTTCTTTATAAAATATAATACCATTAAGGATTGTAGTAATCATTTTCTAGATTAAAAGTCTAGTGCTTAAATTTTCGGCCACTTAATAATATTATATTACGATCCTCATCAATAAATAAAAGTATATAGAAATAATCATACAACATCGACGAAATGTCAATATCATGCAGCTGCTTCAAATCCAAAATGATGAGATGATGAGAAGTGATTTATAATAATTCGGATTAAACATATTAATAAAAAGGTTGAACCAATAATGACATGAAGTCCATGAAATCCTGTAGCTACAAAAAAGGTTGTACCATAAATACTATCAGAAATTGAGAATGAAGCTTCGATATATTCTATAGCTTGTAGGGCGGTGAAATAAAATCCTAAAGAAATGGTAATAATTATAGCTTGAATGGCTGGTTTAAGGTTATTAGTTATAAGAGAATGATGTGCTCAAGTTACGGAAACTCCGGATGATAGGAGAATTGCAGTATTAAGAAGAGGAATTTGGAAGGGATTAAGAGGATAAATGTTAATAGGAGGTCAGCATGCCCCGATATCTATATTAGGGGCTAATCTTCTATGGAAATAAGCTCAGAAAAAAGCAAAAAAAAAACAGATTTCTGAAATAATAAATAAAACTATTCCTCATCGTATTCCATTATATACTTTTGAAGTATGAAATCCTTGGAATGTACTTTCACGGATAATATCTCGTCATCATTGAATTATTGTTAAAATTATGAGAGAAAATCCAAGTATTAATAATAAAGTTCCGTAATTATGAAATCACGAAGATAATCCAGTAGTTAAAAATAATGCTCTTATAGATCCAGTTAAAGGTCATGGTCTAAATTCAACTAGATGGAATGGATTTCGGGTCATATATATAAATATTACTTATTTTTTTTGTTAAAGTATTAAATTGATTTTAATATATTTACAAAATTATATGTGATTTTATGATGTGTGTTTGTGAAAAATAGATAAAGTTGTCAAGAGAAAGAAGACCATAGAGGGAGTTTTTTTATTTAAAAAAACTGATTATTATATATTATATAACTATTGTATATTCTTAGTAAAAATATATTTAAAATAAATGAATAAAATTCTATTCTTCTACCGTTATTAAATCTAAATTAATATTATCTTTAAATTAAATTTTATTTAATTAATTAAATTATGAATGATTATTTTGATTTATATTATTATCCCTGCTTTTAAATAAATAAATTTTATACGTTATAACTTGTATTATTACCCTGCTTTTAAATAAATAAATTTTATACGTTATAACTTGTATTATTACCCTGCTTTTAAATAAAATTGTTTTAAATAACATAATTATACTTAGATATTAATAATTTATCATTACTTAGTTATAATTAATTGTTTTATTAATAGACTGTAATTGAAGTATTATAATTAACATAATTATAATGTATTTTAATTATGAGAGCTTATAAAGATACTTTAATTTATTATATAATAATATTTATTTGATAAATTGAATATTGGGGCCTGTGCCTCTGGTATTATAACAAGATCTGCCTCTGGCTAATTAGACTAATTGTTTTTTTCCTTCAATATATACTAAGTTAATTTAGATATCAAAAAAAAAAAAAAATATACTGAATTTATAAATTTCGTTTATGTCGAGTATAGACATATATATAATTAATTTTTGGTTGTTTTATACTTGTATATTATTTAAAAGTAATATAAATTTAATTTTGTAGTTAATTTATTTTTGTTAAATTAAGCTATATAATTGGTCTTTGTAAATTAATATATATTGTTTAAAAAAAAAATGTTTTGATATATTGTTTAAAAGTAATGATATTTTTGAAAGGAAATATTTTAAAGTTATTTTATGGTTATTATTTTTTTGATTATTTAGTATACAAAATTGTTGGGTAATATAGTAATATTAATGTTAATTGTAAATATTTATATAATAAATAATATGAATATATATATATACACATATATTATATACATATATTAAGGTTTTTATGGTGTAATAGGCACGAAAGATTTTCAATTTTTAGGAATAAATTTTAGTAATTTATTGAGAATATATTTTATTAGTATAATTGAGTATAATTATTTTCCAAATAATAGGTTTAGATATAATGTTAAATAAAATAATATAATTTGGTGTATGGGCATGTAAAGTTTTGATCTTTAAGGAAAAGGTTCAAGTCCTTTTTTTGTAAAGAGTTTTAAGTTAAAATAAACTGTAAATTTTCAAAATTTAAAATAAATATTTGTTGTTTAAATTCTGTATGAGGTGGTCGAAATAATTTTAGTCGGTAGATTGTAAATCTATTTATAAGTAGTAACTTTCTCATGGTTTTATAATTTATATTAAAATATTAAATTGCAAATTTAAAAATACATTTTTTGTTGAAACTTTATAATAAAGTAAGCTAAAAAAGCTGTTGGGTTCATACCTCGAAAATGGATGTATTTATATCTCTTTATTATTTAAATTTGACTTTGGTTTGTTTTTAATTTTTGTAATTTTATACATGTTAGATATTATATATATATATATATATATATATATTTCGTTGATTATATATTATATATTTAGATTATTTATTTAATATATTTATAATTTAAATATAATGTATTATATTATTAAATAGGATTTAATATAGAGGTTTTATAATTTTTTTATCAGTATATATATTTGTACAATAAATGGGAGTTTTATACAGAAATTATATGTGGTAATTGGATAAATTTGTGCCAGCATCTGCGGTTATACAAATAATTAGGATTAAAAAGATTTGGTTGAAAATAAAGTAGTATAATATTATTATGAGGAAAGATTATAATGAGTTTTTAGGTAAAATTTATATATAAAATTTGATTGTTTTTTTTTGTTTTCTTTATTATAAATGCTTTGAAAATTCAATAATAAACTAGGATTAGATACCCTATTATTTTGATTTGTAAAAATAAAATTATTTTACCTAAGTATTATGAATTATGTTTACTTTTATAAGATTACGTGTTTATTTAAAACTTAAAAAGTTTGGCGGTTCTACATATCCAATTAGGGGAGCTTGTTAATTTATTTGATAATCCTCAATTTAAACTAACTTTTTTTTGAAATTGTATATAAATTCAGTTTGTATATTGCTGTCGTCAGTTTATGTTTTAAGAATTATATTAAAAGACTAGAAAATATTTAAATTTTTATGTCAAGTCATAATGCAGCTTATAAAGAAGGTTTAATGAGCTACTATAGTTAATTTTATTTTATTCCGGATTTAAAATTATATATTTTTATAGAAAGGTGGACTTAATAGTAATTTTTAATTAGTGTGTATATGTGAATAATGGTTTTGTGGGGTGTACATATCGCCCGTCACTCTTGTTATTTAGATAAGATAAGTCGTAACATAGTAGAGGTAATGGAAATTGTTTCTGGATTTATATAATAAATACAAGAATTAACATAAGTATAATGTGTCTCACTTACGTTGAGAAAATATTTATTAATTTAATTATTTTTGAAAGATTAATAAAATAATTATTATTTAAATAGTTTAGATTAAAAATTTTAAATAGAATTAGTAAGAGGGTTAGAAGAATGTTAAAATAGATTGTACTGAAAAGGGTGTGGTGTTTAAAAAATTAATGTATAGTAAATATTAATAATTGTATCTTTTGTATAATGGGTTGATAATATTAATAAGTAAATATTAGGTTCTCGAAATAGGAAGATTTATTTATTATATTGGTTTGTTAACGTGGTAAAGTTATATATTTAATAATAAATGGTAGTGAAATGCTATTCGATTTTTATGGTAGCTAGTTTATTATATAGACATTTGAGTGTGTATTATAATTAAAATTATAAATAATAATTGGTTTTGATATAAATTTGGGGGAAAAGCTTCTTGTAAAGTGTGGTGAGAATTAAATTTAATAAAATAATTTAGTTTAAGTGAAATTAAGAGTTTATCTTATAATTAAAAATAACTTATATTTATTAATTTTTCTTTATTTGAGGATTAATAAATTATTTATAATAATTGAGTAAATTATATATAATGTTAATATGAGTATTTCAGTGAATATAAAATATATATAGTTATAAAGATATTAAATAAATTTATCTGGTGATGTAATAATATTATTTTAGTTTAAGATAATTAAATATAGTAAAGGAATTTAGCAAATATTAATTTCGCCTGTTTATCAAAAACATGTCTCTTTGATTAGATATAATAAAGAGTTGGGCCTGCTCGGTGATATTTTTAACAGCTGCGGTATTATAACTGTACTAAGGTAGCATAATAATTTGCCTTATAAATTAAGGCTAGAATGAATGGTTTGACGAAAATTAATCTGTCTCTATTATAATTATTAGAAGTTAATGTTTATAGTGAAAAAGCTTAAATTATTTAAAGGGACGAGAAGACCCTATTGAGCTTGATATTAAAATATAAATTTTTTTTTAAAGTTAATATAAATTATGTTTATGGGTTTTAAATTTTGATTGGGGTGATCAAGGAATAAAAAAGATTAATGTATATATATATATTAACTTCCTTATATATAAATATTTATAGATAAATAAACCGAGAGTTTTGCTTAAAAGTAAGTTACCATAGGGATAACAGCGTAATTTTTTTAGAGAGTTCTTATTAAAAAAAAAGATTGCGACCTCGATGTTGGATTAAAATTACCTTTGGGTGCAGAAGCTCAGATAGGTGAATCTGTTCGATTTTTAAAATTTTACATGATCTGAGTTCAAACCGGTGAAAGCCAGGTTGGTTTCTATCTTTTAAATTTATTTGTTATTTTATTTAGTACGAAAGGATTGATATTAATTAATAGATTATTAAATATATTTAAAATATAAAGTTGGCAGAAAATAATGTGGATAATTTAGGATTATTTTATAAAAGTTATCTTTTACTTTATAATTAAGATGGCAGATTAGTGTGAAGGATTTAAGATTCTTTTAGGAAAATAATTTATTTAATGTTTTCTCTTAATAATGGTTTTAGAGTTATTATCTTATGTTGTTTCATGTATTTGTGCATTATTAGCGGTTGCTTTTTTTACTTTATTAGAGCGAAAAGGGTTAAGATATTTTCAGAATCGTAAAGGTCCTAATAAAGTAGGGTTAATAGGATTACCTCAACCTTTAGCTGATGCATTGAAATTATTTACTAAGGAATATATTAAGCCTATTGTAGTTAATTATATTCCTTTTTTAATTTGTCCTTTTTTAAGTCTTTTTTTTGCTTTATTTTTGTGAATATTATATAATAGGTATTTTTTAGTGGTTATAGGAGGATTAAGAATAATTTTATTTTTATGTGTTTCAAGTATTGGAGTATATTGAGTAATAGGAGCAGGATGATTTTCTAATTCTAAATATGCTTTATTAGGATCTGTACGTGCAGTTGCTCAAAGTATTTCTTATGAGGTGAGTATATCTTTAATTATAATAAGTTGTTTATTATTAGTTGGTAGATTGAATTTATTAAGGTTGTTAAAATATCAGATGTTTTGTTGGATTTTTTTTATTAATTTTTTTATATTTATAATATGAGTAGTTTCTACTGTTGCAGAGACACATCGAGCACCTTTTGATTTTGCGGAAGGTGAATCTGAATTGGTTTCTGGGTTTAATGTTGAGTATGGGGCGGTGGGGTTTGCTTTATTATTTATGGCTGAGTATGGTAATATTTTATTTATAAGATTTTTATCTAGTAGTATGTTTTTGGGAGGAGGATTTGTAGATATAAGGTTTGGTTTAAGAATATCTTTTTTTGTTACGATTATAGGGTTTTTATTTATTTGAGTTCGTGCTAGTTATCCTCGATATCGTTATGATTTGTTAATATATTTAATTTGAAAAAGTTATTTACCATGTGTTTTAATGATTTTAGGGTTTATAGTAGTGTTATGTAAATTTTTATATTATATATAATCAAAGAGTAGTTTAAGTATAAAAATAATAACATTGGAAGTTATAGATTAAATGTATATTTATTTTTTGATATGGGAATAATTGTAATGTTTTCAATAGGGTTTTCTTTAGTGAGGATGTTATTAATTTTAATTCAACCATTGAGGTTAGGGTTTATAATTATGATAATTAGTATTTATATAAGAGTTTTGGTTTCTTTTTTTATTTATTCTTGATATGGATTTATATTATTTTTGGTTTATATTGGGGGTTTATTAGTTATATTTATATATATTATTAGATTAATTCCTAATTTAATTTTTTTGTCTAAAGGTATAATGATTTATTTTTTTATATTAATCATCGGATTTTTTATTATAAATTATTATGTTATGGAAAGATTAATGGATTTAGTAGTTATAAAATTTGAATATTTAGAATTTAATAATTTAAGAATGTTTTCTTCTACTTTATTGATGAGTAAATATAATTTTTTAGGATATATTTTTTTAGGAATTATTTTGTTATTGGTATTAATTAGTGTTGTTAAAATTTGTTATTATTGTGAGGGGGCTTTACGAGTTTTTAAATATAAATATGCTGAGTTCGTTACGAAAAACACATCCTGTTTTAAAAATTGTTAATGGGGCGTTGGTTGATTTACCTTCTCCTGTAAATTTATTTATTTGATGGAATTTTGGGTCTTTATTAGGATTATGTTTAATTATTCAGGTTTTAAGAGGATTATTTTTGGCTATACATTATACATCATGTGTTGAGTATTCATTTGATTCAGTTATTCATATTATACGGGATGTTAATTATGGTTGAGTTCTACGTTATATTCATGCTAATGGGGCTTCTTTTTTTTTTATTTGTCTTTATTTACATATTGGTCGGGGTTTATATTATGGTTTATATTTAAATGTCTATACTTGAAATGTTGGTGTGATATTATATGTGTTGGTTATATTAACTGGATTTGTAGGATATGTTCTTCCTTGAGGTCAAATATCATTTTGAGGGGCAACAGTAATTACTAATTTAATATCAGTAGTACGCTTATATTGGGGAAAGTTTAGTATATTGAATTTGAGGAGGATTTTCTGTAGATAATGCTACATTAAGACGTTTTTTTTTGTTTTCATTTTTTATTTCCTTTTGTAATTATAGGTTTGGTTATTTTACATTTTTTGTTTTTACATGAAGTAGGATCTAGTAATCCTTTAGGGGTGAATAGTAATTTAGATAAAATTCCTTTTCATCATTATCATAGGTATAAAGATGTTTTAGGATTTTTAGTTATAATATTTTTGTTAGTTGAATTAAGATTATTATCTCCTAATATATTAGGAGATGCAGAAAATTTTATTCCTGCAAATCCATTAGTAACACCTATTCATATTAAACCGGAGTGATATTTTTTTATTTGCATATGCAATTCTTCGTTCTATTCCTAATAAAATAGGGGGTGTTATTAGTTTAATAATGTCAATTTTAATTTTATTTTTTTGTCCTCTTTTTCATATTAGAGGGTGTACTGGATTAAGATATAATTTTTTGTCTCAATTTTTTTTTTGATATTTAATTGGGGTATTTTTTATTTTAACATGAATTGGGGGGTGTCCAGTAGAATATCCTTATGAGTTAATTGGGCAGATTTTTAGGATTATATATTTTGCTTGTTTTTTATTTCGACCACTTTTAGATTATTTATGAATATATATATTAGAGTATTAAGTTATATTGGATGAGATGAGATTTTGAAAATCTTTTATAAGTGTTCGATTCACTTGTAACTTTAGTTATAGAAATATTATATTTAATTTTGGTTTACAAGACCATAGTTTTATATTTTAAACTACTATAACATTTATGATTATAAATAATGGATTGTTATTAGGAGGATATATATATATATGTGGGTTAATTATTTTAATATTTCAATGAAAACATGTTTTAAATATATTATTAGGATTTGAGGTGTTGACATTGAGGGTGGTATTTATATTAATATTTTCTTGAGGTTATATTAGATTAAGAATATATATAGTTATTTTATTGATTGTTTTTGGGGTTTGTGAAGCTTCTTTAGGTTTATCTTTATTAGTTAGATTTATTCGTCTTCATGGAAATGATTACGTTGGTAATATAAGTGTAATAAAATTATAGGTGTAATATTTAGATTATTAAGTATATTATTTATTGGATATTGGAGTTGAGAATTACGTTTTTGGTTTATATTAGTTTTTAGATTTTTAGTATTTAAATATTTAATAGTGGATAGTTGAGGAGTATATATATATTATTTTTATGTAGATAGGTTATCAGGTGTATTGGTATTATTAAGATTATGGACAAGAAGATTAATATTATTGTCTAGGTATAATTCTATTAAAATTAATAATAATAAAGTTTATATTTTTTCTTTATGTGTTTTATTATTGTGTTTAGTAGTTATATTATTTTTTTTAATAGATAATATACTAATATTTTATTTGTTTTTTGAATTATCTTTAATTCCAACATTATTTTTAATTTTGGGGTGAGGGTATCAACCGGAGCGTTTACAAGCTGGTATATATATAATAATATATACGGTGATGGCTTCTTTACCGTTGTTATTATGTATTTTATTAATAAGATATTATAAGGGGACTGTTAATATAAATATATATATATATATATGAATTTTGAATTTAGATGTTTATTGATTTGTAGGATTTTTATTTGCTTTTTGGTAAAGTTACCTTTATATTATTTTCATTTATGATTACCAAAAGCTCATGTTGAGGCTCCTATTTCAGGTTCAATAATTTTAGCTAGAGTGTTATTAAAATTAGGGGGGTATGGTATTATACGATTTTTATATTTGTTTAATTTTATAGGAGGATTTCATATTAAATTTTTAATAGTTTTATGTGTATGAGGTGGTATTATAACATCTATTATTTGTGTTGGTCAAAGAGACATTAAGAGATTAATTGCTTATTCATCAGTTGGTCATATAGGAGTTATATTAGGAGGAATGATAAGGGGGTTTATTTTAGGTTGAGAAGGTGCTTTATTAATAATAATTTGTCATGGAATATGTTCATCTGGATTATTTTGTTTAGGGAATTTAATTTATGAGAAAGTAAATAGTCGAAGTTTATTTTTATATGGGGGAATAATTAATTATAATCCTATAATAAGTTTATTTATGTTTTTATTATGTATTTGTAATATAGGAGCTCCTCCTTTTGTAGGCTTAGTATCTGAAGTTATATTATATATATCTTTATATATATATAGATTTTTTTTTCTATTATTTATTATTATTATAGTATTTTTAGGTGGATTATATAATTTATTAATATATGTAATGGTTCAACATGGGGAAATAATAAGTTTTATAAAAGTAATGAAAATTAATAAGAATAATGAAAATTTACTTTTATTATTACACATTATTCCTTTACTAGGGTTTATTTTAAATGTTGGTTATATTAGAAAAATATTTTTTTAAATGAAATTAGTTTATTTAAAATACTAGGTTGTGGGCTTAGAGAAAAATATTATTTTATTTCATTATGAAGAAATTTTCTATTGAGTATTTTTTTAGAATAATATTGATATTATTTTCTTTTTTTTGAATAATAATATTTATATATTTAGTGGTTAATAATTGTTGTTATATTATTTCTTGGGAAATTTTTAGGGTAATAAGATTATTTGTAGAGTTAGATATTTTATTTGATTGAGTGAGATGTAGGTTTAGGAGATTAGTTTGTTTAATTTCAAGTTCAGTTTGTATTTTTAGATTAAGATATATATATGGTGATATTAATAGAAAACGATTTATAATTGTTTTAATATTGTTTGTATTATCTATAAATTTTTTAATTTTTATTCCTAGATTTATTAGATTGTTATTAGGTTGAGATGGATTGGGTTTAGTATCATTTTGTTTAGTGATTTATTATCAAAATAATAAATCATTGAGGGCAGGAATGTTGACTGTATTAATAAATCGAGTTGGGGATTGTTTTATTTTAGGAGGAATTAGAATAATAGTTTTATTGGGACATTGAAATTATTTGTGTATTTGGTATTTTTTTTTTTTTGATATCTGTATAATTTTTATTGTAATTGCCGGTATAACTAAAAGAGCTCAAATTCCTTTTAGAAGATGATTACCTGCTGCTATAGCGGCACCTACTCCAGTATCTGCGTTAGTTCATTCTTCTACTTTAGTAACGGCTGGGGTTTTTTTATTAATTCGGTTTTATAATCATTTATTAAATATTAGTGGGTTTTGTGAATTTATTATATTTATTTCTATTATAACTACATTTATATCTGGTATTTGTGCTATTTTTGAATATGATATAAAAAAAATTATTGCTTTATCAACATTAAGACAATTGGGAGTAATAATAATATCTTTAGGTTTAAAGATACCTATATTAAGATTATTTCATTTATATACACATGCAATGTTTAAAGCATTATTATTTATATGTGGTGGAAATATTATTCATTGTTATATAGGTATACAAGATATTCGTGATATTAAAGGTGTTTGTTATAATTTACCTTTTACTAGTTTAATTATAAATATTTCTAATATAGCTTTATGTGGGTTGCCTTTTTTAGCTGGATTTTATTCTAAAGATTTAATTATTGAGAGATTGTTAAGAAGAAATATAAATATAGTGTTGGGTATGTTGGGATTATTAGGTGTATGTTTGACAATATTATATTCTATACGTTTATCTATATTTATATTATGGAGAGATGTAGTTAGAATTAATTATGAAGATATAAATGATGATGATAATAATATTATTATATCTATATTAATTTTATCTTTGGGAGCTATATTTGGTGGATTATATTATCAAAATATAACTATTTATTTTAACGAAATTATTATTTTACCTTTTATATATAAAAGGTTAGTTTTATTGTTATTATTTTTTTCTATAATTATTTCGTTAAGAATAAATAAAATTTATAAAAAAGTTGAATTAAATATAGTTTATTGATTTAATAGAAAAATATGATTTTTATCTTTTTTAAGGGGATATCCTTTTTTATATTTTATAATAAATATTAGTAATATAAATTTAAAATCTGTTGATATAGGATGATTTGAATTGGTAAGTGGTCAAGGGATTTTTTTAATATTAAAAAATTTTATAATTATTATGGAACGATGAATAATAGTTTTTTTTAATATTTACTTAATAATTGTTTTTTTTGTTTATAATATTATTTT